>VZTD01004028.1:2702570-2809883 GCA_013397725.1 Rhagologus leucostigma
GGGCTTGGCTGGCAGCGGAGACGGTGAGTCCGCGGGGAGCGGAGTCCAGGGGCGGCATCGGCCCAGGCCCGGCCGCAGCGGCGAGCTAAGCTCGTGCCTAGAAGCCCGTGCCTAGAGCCCTGACATCGGGACAAGGCGGGGAGGGGAAGCCGTGCGGGTGGCGGGGTGAATGCTGCGCACCGGGCTAGGAGACGGCGCAGGTCTGGTGCTTGGGTGACAGCAGGTAGACGGCCTCCTCCCTGCTGAATCTCCAGCGCCTGCCGCAGAGATAGAGGCAACCTGTCCGGTCCGTGCAGCAGCCGCGCCGGCAGTAGAGAAGGTGGGGAGGCGCTTGCTGAAGAGACTGCTTCTTGGAGGACACTGACAAAGATGTTACTTAGATAGTGTGAGCATTCAGAGCGCGAGTAGAAGACAACAGGGATGCTGAGCAGGTGTAAAACAGACAGTGATGCCAAAGGGACCCCCAAGGGAACACAAGCATTGAGGAAACATGACAGATGTTGAGCAGGTGTGGAGCAGATGATGAGCAGGCCCAGATGTGGACACTAAACAGATTCAGGTGCAGAAGCTGAGCAGATGCAAAGACAGAGACTGAGCAGACATGAACCCAAAGCAGACTGCAGATGCTGAGCACATGTAGGCACAAGCAGTCATTTTGGTTTGTTTAAGATTCCTTGGAATTGGAAGATGCAGTCGTACCACTTTCCAGGGTGTTCTCCTGTGATGTTGTGCAGTCCTGGGGACAAGATTTGAACACCAGCAGTTCTGAAGAGGAGCTGTGACTTGGTGCAGGCAGTCTCAGAATGCAGTTACTCTGCCAGGTTTATGTTAATCTTGACATATGATGAGCTGGAATAAACTACAGTGTGGTAATGCAACAAATTTTACTTAATCTCTAGCAGACTGCACTCCATATGGTTATATGATCAGCTCTTAGCTCAGGAGACACCAAGATTCAAGGAATAGAAAGTGCAAAGGTTACCTGTATTTCAGCATTTTTGACCTACTGAAGTGTCGTTTGTGAAATTATAAACATATATGGGAAAACCAAGTGTCTGCAAAATAGTACAGCCACACAATGCACTAGCATTTTTGGGGGAGGGAAATGGGGAAAACACAAAGCACAACAGTGGCAAATGAAGTTAAGGGTGTGGATTTGGCTAAAATTGAGAGGAAAGTGGAATGAAAAAACAGCACATGAAAAGGAGTGATGAGCAGGGATTGTGGCTTTGGGAAAATTCCCGTGGAAATGAATGATCCTGTCTCATGTCCCCGTAGGACACTGGGACAATGGGTTCAAAAGACCAAGTAGTGCTGAGATTAAATTTCTGGGAGTGGGCAGTGTAGATGCCACCACCCAGGGAAAGAGGGAACTTTGTAATTTGGTCACACTGGGAGAGACTAGTTCCAGACAGATCAGTGTCAAGAGACACCCTGTTTTTGAAACCTGGGGAGTTTCATCGCTTACACCGTGGCTGAATTTGGCCCCGTGTCTTCAGAAGTGGCTGGTGTTCAACTTTCCCATGACTCTGTCACTGTGCCAGGTGGTGATCTAAGAGCATGCTCTGAGCCAAAGCCAGTCTCCTGGGGAGGGGGTGGAGGAAGGGGAGGACTACTCCATTGAAGGAACTGCAGTGATGATACAGACAAGTCTGAAATGTGTGCACACTCACACAAACTGTTTTAGCTCCAGACTATTAGTGAAGTGTCATATTGGCTCACAGAACCCATCCTTTTTGAAGATGCAAGGCCCAAAAGTGAGGAGAGCTAAGGAGCAAAAATAGCAGGGGGAGGAGCCAAGTTCTCCATCCCTTCTCTGAGCTGCTTGGTGAATCACGTAATGGTCTTTTCCCCTGTGACACTCAGGTACACTGCATAAATTAAAAGGGACTTTCTTTCAGAGCATAACTCACTTTTGACCAGCCATTCACTTCAGGGATCTTATAAAACTCAGGTGGATCAGACCCCCTTAACCACTGACTTGGTTATGTTCAAGCTTGGGCAGCATCTGCAACAGTCCTGCAAAGAGCTTTTTTCTTACCTTCCTGAGGAAAAACAAATGCCATTTTCCAAGGCAGCTTGAGAGAGAAGGCAATTAAAGTCATGGGTCACTACGGCCAAGCATCTATTCTCTCTAAACCTGCCACCCGCAGAGTTCCAGATGGATCAGCTTTTTTCTCTAAAGTTATGTAGTTTTGGCATGAAACACCTTGGTGATTCAGGGGTATAATACAGAGTGAGGCAATACCTGCTCCCAGACAGCCTACCCTTCCTTCTCATCAAACTTGAACTGCACAGCCATCAGCCTTCCTGGGGCTTGCCAGAAACAACAGCTGTTTCTGCTGGATCAGCAGCATGTGGTGAGCCTGCACCTCACTTAGAGCAGTAGTAGGAAGGTGGAAGCTCCCAAAAGAACCTGATCTCTGTATCACATTATCCACACAAAGAGACTACTGGTCTCATCATTGGTGCAGTGAACAGCTCTGGGCTGTCTGGACTCCACAGTTATAGCAGGGTCCAGTTGTGAGGATATGTCATACCAGACATAGCCTGGCGTGGGTGCACAGGGTGTCACAGGTTCCTGGTCTCCAGGCTTGGTTACTGCCACTTAGAGTTGTGGACTGGGAGAGCTTGCAGGAGTACTGCCTCCAGGCTTTGTTCTGTGCTGGTGGTGAACAGATCTGGATTCCAGTGTGATTAACGTACTTCAGCTGGGACTGGACCAAATTCCCTGAAAAATCTCCTTGCTGCCTTTACCTGTGACCTTGTGCAAAAAAGTACTTTGCCCCAAAGTTGTCAAGTTTCCTGGGAGTGAAACCCATATCCTGAACCCCGTGCTATGAGAAACAGGCTCCAGCCTCACAGGGCTCAGAGTGAAACAGAACACAGCTCCATTTCCGCATCACAGAGAGCTTGTTCCCAGGGTACAAAGGGAACATGAAACTTTTAGGGAAGGGAAAAGAGCTATTACTGTTTTCACTGGGAAGGTCTCCCAAGACCAGTACCTTGATGGTGAGGTAGGTAGAAAGCAATGTGGGGACAGCAGGTGAAATGCAATAGATGTAATGTCTTACCACCATGGCTAATTTAGCCAAAAACATTAAGGAGTTGGTAAAGCATTAGTTGTCTCTCATCAGCTCTGTGCTTTGGGACCAGATTTGCAGCCTCTAAATAGATTGTCAGATAAAGCACTACTGTTGGAAATATACTGAGCTAGACTGACCAGTGGTCTGATGCAAAAAGGCATTTCTGATGATAATTGGGACACCCCTTACGGCCAGGCAATCAGGTCTGAAATGAAAGGGCAAGCTGTTAACAGCACTATTAATAGGGCTAGGCGTACAAAGCAGCTTCAGGGGCTATTGAAACACAGTATCTGCGTAGGTCTAGGACACAGAACAGTAATCAGTGTTAGACTTCAGCTAGGAAGATGTCCTTGGGCACTTAATGAGATCTTGGGTTCAATGAGAACTTGGGTTTTCTGGTGGGCTTTTCTGCAGCATCAAACCTTGAATTGGTCACAGGGGTGGAGTCTCCACATTAGGTGTTTGTGTGTGGCTGGAGGTACTCTTTGTGTTGCAGGGTTTTTGGGCTGAGCAGGCCAGCTCGTGCCTGCAGTGGGGTCTGGTCTCCTGGGATTTGGGAACAGCCACCTCTTCAATAACAGCTAGAGACTTTCCCATATGGGAATGCTGTTCTTTTCAGTAGTACTAATGACAAAAACTCCTCCAATTAAAGCCCAGTGTGAATATCTGGTTGTTAGCTTATTGAGTAAAATTTCAGCACCCTAAAAATACATCCTTGAAAACTGGCAGGGTCCTGCTTGCTGAATTTGAGTGTAGCACAGGAGGAAGACCTTCATCTCCATTGATATGAGTGTACATCAGTGTTGTTGAAATCAGAATTTGGCCTGGAAGGTGAACCTCTGCACTCAGATGCTGTTTCACACTGTCCTATCTTCAGAAGCTGTTTCTCAGGGGAGATAGTGATGGTGGGATCAAAAGAGGGGCCTGCAGGACTTCAGGAATGTAACCTGAAGGTTGTTCCATCTAGGGCTTCTAGCCTGTTTGTTACAGGCTGGAACCATGTCTAGGAACAGGTGATAGTTTTTCTTTCTGTTTCTTTCTGTTTGTTTGTTTAGAAGCAACTTAAATATCAGCAGATATAAGAGCCTGCTGCTGCATTGGACAACAGTCAGAGGTCATCTGAGAGGCTCTGCAGGGCTGCAAACAAACCTGCATGTGGACATAGATCAGGAGCTGCTGTGTCTTGTCTGCAAGAAGCTTTCATGATGCTAGAGCCTTGAAGGCTAACAAGGTCAACAGGAGAGAAACAGCAGCAACAACAAAGACTTCCATGAGACCAAAATGGTCCCACTGAAGAGAGTTATTTGCTCTTGAGGACTCTGTTTTGGACCTTATAGCTTTTACCTCCTCTCTTTTGAGGCATCTGTGAAATGGGTTCAGCAGGCACACATGGAAGCAGAAAATTGCTGTATTACTTCCTGCCCATGTGTGTGATCTCCACAGACCCAGTACTATTAATGAATTTCTTCTCCAGGTCATGAGTGAGAACCAGTTTTAAACCCCAGTTCTTTCAGTACACATTGGATAGTCGCTGCCCTAAAGAGCCTTCAACACCTCATGCCTTGTGTTTTTTGACACTGGGTGGTTTCCATTCTAGGAGGCAATGTCAAGGTTTGTAAAACCTAAGATTCAGCAGCAATGGGATCACTTCCTATGTGGCTGCATGTCTCCATCATGAGCAGAATCACAGCATCCTCGCTGTTGGGAATAGGCCCCACTAACTGCAAGTCAGGTTGCCCCTTACTTGCCTGGGCTGGGGTTGTCGTTTTGGATGCAGCCAACTCACGAGTATTAGCAACATCTGATGAGCAGAGTTAGAAGACGTAATAATAAACATACTGTCGTTGATCTCTACTGATTCTCTGTCTTGCGGCATTGAAATAACAATGGCAGTAGTGGGAATGTTTGCAAAATGTTGCAATGTAGACCAAATTTGAGTGAATTCTCCTGTGTTATCTTGAGCTATTAGCTGTGCTTCACAGGTGGCAAGATGTTTGAATGACAGGTCTCTACTGGAAAGCTCTTTCTCAAACAATATTTATTTGAGATCCTGCCCCTCAGAGATGTGGTTCTCAGTGTTTCTATATTTCTTTCTCCTAGATGAGTTGGGCATTTGTCCAAAAGGTGTCACCTCCAATGTGTTCCGCTTTAATGTGTCATCAGCAGAGAAGAACAGCACCAACCTATTCCGGGCTGAGTTTCGGGTGCTGCGCGTGCCCAACCTGAGCTCCAAACGCAGTGAGCAACGCATTGAGCTCTTCCAGGTGAGTATTCTTATCACCTTCCCCAGTGTCTCAGCCCAGAATAGCTTGACTCCTTAATGGTTGTCTCAACTGATACGTGCAGAGCCACAGAAGAGAGAGAGAAGAAAGTGCATGCTGTAACCCAGGTTTTTCCACCATATGCAGTGATACGGTCACCTTCCTTTCCCTTTACAGTGTGGTGCTACCCTTTTCCCACTTGGAAGGGGAGCCCCTCATCAGTGGAGCAGCTCTGACTCTTCTGTCACACCTGCATGTGTAGGACCCTTGGCAGTTTTATTCCTTTGACTGGTGCAGTACAGTTGGTGCTAATCCAATGGATGGAGCTCTCTGTCCTGTCATTGATTTACTAGAAAAATAATGCTTCTTTTCAACTTTCCCTTCAGCAGCAGCTCCCCAGAAGCACAATTCAGGCTACCCGTTAATCCACGTACTTACCTGGAGTTCTCTTTGAACACAGGGACTCTGACAGAATAAGGTCTGGTTCAGGCTTGGAAGTGGTAATAGGCTGAACGGGCCCACTTACAATACAGTTTAGCATCCAGGTATCACACACTCCCGCAGGCTCATGTCTGTCCACTTTTCCGTAAGAGTGCAGCTAAAATTGTCTTTGGGTGGTATCTCTTGAGGATGTCCTGGAATCCAGTTTCAAAGGTCAGAGCAATTCTCCACCAGATGACACTGACAAGGAGGTAATCTCAGAGCTTCTCCATAGGTTCAGTGGTCTGTGGAGTCAGCCTGGGGTCTGCAGGAAGGAACACCTTGAACGTGCTGTGATTGATTGTCTGAAGTGGGAAGAGATGTCAGAGCAGAGGCCCCAAAACAATTCTGAACTGAGAGAGGTGGGCTGCTGAGGACACAGAAAAATAAGCATTGTGTAGATCTCTGGAGCTCAAGTTGGTTGTGAAGCATGTCTTTCTCACCTGAGCCAAGGTATTCCTGGTGTCTCACTTGCCAAGACCAACCTTCTGAATTAGTTTTTAGCAAGCTGTGGGAGAAGAAAAGACTGAAAGCTATCCCTTCCTTCTGCATGGCACTGGCTGATTTTTTGTACCACTCCTTCTGACACAGATCCTTCGGCCAGATGAGCACATAGCGAAGCAGCGGTACCTCAGTGGCAGGAATGTGCAGACACGGGGCTCCCCTGAGTGGCTGTCCTTTGATGTCACCGAGACCGTGCGTGAGTGGCTTCTGCACAGAGGTAGGGGTCTTAGCTGGACCGAGTGTCAAGGCATCCATAGAAATGGGGATCAGTGTTGACAGAAGTATCTTTCTGCTCCTCTTGTTGCAGGAGCTTGGTTCACATAGAGGACAGGTTCTTTCAGTCTGAGAACAAGCCTTCCTCCAGAGAGCTTCCTCAGTGTGTGACATTTGCTAGATTCCTGGCTCTTTCCTGGAGGCCCCACTGTGTAGCTCTGTAGGCTGAGTCAGAACGAGGATTCATTCTCTGGAGGAAATTCTTTACGCTAAGCCCAGAGGGGACCCCTCTCCTCGTCTAAATGATCATAGAAAATGACAAATGCTTTGCTTAAATTTTCATGTGTATTAGAGCAAATCTAGTAGGGGAAAAAGCAACAAGGATCCTGGTTTATTTAGTTGTGTACAGCTTGTAAGGTATAAAGGTGAGGAAGTACCAGAGGCTGACACACCTAGACAGATGGAGGCTTCAACACTGCAGAGAACATACCTCTGCCACCACTGGGCAGCCCAACAGATAGTTATGGGGCAGTTCCCAGCAAGAACACTGACCCCATTCACAGCTGGAGCATAAGGCATCGTGACTCACAGCTGGATTGGCCTCACAGATAGAAGCTAGGTGCCACTGAAGACCGGAATGCAGGTACTGGCAAGCAGCTGCTCCCTGGAAGGGTAAGCTTGTGGGCTCCTCCTTTCAAGCAATCTAAATTGTGTCCTGATGGCTGAAGTTCAGCGCTGGAACTGCAGCAAGCTCTGGGCAGGCATACTAGCTGACACAGAGTATATATAGTGCTGAGGAAAAAAGGTGCTAGGCACCTTGTCAATGCCCCAGGAAGCCAGATGTTTTAATTCATGGCACAACATAAAAAAGGAGCTTTCATAAGAGTTTTATGTTCCTTTAGTCAGGCCCACACAGCATGACTGGTCCAGGAAGTTACTATGAAAGTAGACTTGCCTCTGGAAAGTCTGTGTGACTTAGACTGCTAGCACTTCAACAAAACAGGAGGTTGCAGCTGCGAGAAAAATGCTTCCAGTGAAATTACTTGTCCATATCCAACTTGCTTGTTTTCAGATTTGTCCATCAGACACTAAGCAGAAGCCAGATAATAGGTACTGATGATGGCAAAACTGCTTTAACAGAGACCAAAAGCCAGCTCTTCAAAATACTTTTTTTCCCAGGGGAGCTCCTTGAAGCTCAACAAATGCTTTTGGATGCTGAATAGCCTAAGAAAAAGTAACAAGAAGCACCGTTCTTACCTCTCCAGAAAGTTACCTTTAGCAAGAGCAAGGCTTTTGGCGAAGGTGAAACTGGTGGATTTTTCTTCCTATTCTTCCCAAGGCAGCTTCTGTTCCTCAACTCTGATAGCATCCCTGACTTTGAGACCAACCCACTGTCTAGGAGTCAGCACAGTATGTGTAAAACTTCCTTAAAACTTCCTTACGTCAGGAGCTATCCCAACTGAGAAAGACTGTTTCTCACAGAGTCATCTTCTTTGCAGAGTCCAATCTTGGCCTGGAAATTAGCATACACTGTCCTTGCCATACTTTTCAGCCCAACGGGGACATCTTGGAGAATCTGCATGAAGTCCTGGAGGTCAAGTTCAAAGGTGATAAAGAGCTGGGTTAGGAGAGGCTGTTGGGGAAGGGAAAGCTTCAAGCATCTAAAGGAAAAATGGGGTCTTGCTTTGTGTATTCAAGCATTTTACATTGTGTAACATTTGTCTTAAAACATACACAGCTGGGTTTGCATGTTCATTATATGGGTATATCCACTAGATACATAGGTTACAAAAAGAAGTAAGGGCAGGCTGGGTGGGTTTGCATGAGTGTCTGCAGAAAGGAATAATTTTATATTTCAGTGTCTTTCTGGGAAGTTCAACTTGATGCCTTCTCAGATTTCCACAGAGGCTCTGCTTTCCAGTTAGGGTGACTGAAACACAAGGAAGTTAGGCATCCTGTGTGAGGTGGCTCAGAGAGTCAGTGGCTTGGCTGGCCTAAGAACTAGGAACCTCCTGGCTTGCAGCCCTGGGCAGCAGCCATTGGCCCCCACAGGCTTCATTTCTGAGGCTGTTCTGCAGAGTGCCAATTATCTGACATCTTCTTTAAACCATTCATCTTCCTGCCTGTCCTGGGACTCAAGCCAGGAGTGAGTGGGATGGATTAATGGCCCCACCAGCAGTTTGCAAATGGTAAAACAGGTGGCCTGTAAGCCTCTATTTCAGGCCTGCAGCAGTCAAATTCACCAAAAATAAAGGGGTCCCTGTGAGGGAAGAAGTCCTGTAGTAAATGGACATGGTGCCTGAACCTGGTTCAAGAGCAAGCATGAGAGTGTTAAATGTATTTAAAGGTCTTGTTGCATCCTCCATTTCCATGCTGATTTCTTCTTTGTGGATCCTCTTTTTCTGAAGGCATTGACAGTGAGGATGACTATGGCCGTGGGGACTTGGGACGCCTGAAGAAGCAGAAAGATTTGCATAATCCCCACCTCATCCTGATGATGTTACCCCCACATCGACTGGAGAGCCCCGTGTTGGGAAGCCAGAGAAAGAAACGGGCCCTGGATACCAACTACTGTTTCCGGTAAGTGAGAAACCTGCTCAGATCCTATGCCTGAGGTGGGTGGGCCTGGTGAGATTCCATGCCACCGGGAAAGGCAGAGCCCTCCATGGGGGTTGAGGGTCACCATGGTGCCAGAAGGGCCACTGGCCAGTTCAGCAGAGTTGCTGTGTGGTTCTGGCAGAGCCACTGGTTCAAAGAGACCCACAAGCAGCTTCTGAGAACGCAGGCTGGGCGGAGCCCCGCAGCAGCCCCCTGCCAGTTGCTGGAGCAGCTGGGTGCTGCCTTGCAGGGACGGTGGGAGAGCTGCCTGCCAGCAGCACTAACAGTACTCGGCTGCTGAGGTGCCACCGCTGCCTGGCTGTGCCACTCCTGGCATTTGGCCCACGCAGCCACCACATCCCACTGGCACTGCTGGTACAAGTCCTGCTCAGGAAGCTGCATCTCCCAACCACATGTAAGGCCCCCCTTTAGACTCACTGTTTCACTGCTGTGTTTCAGGAACCTGGAGGAGAACTGCTGCGTGCGTCCTCTCTACATTGACTTCCGACAGGACCTTGGCTGGAAATGGGTCCATGAGCCTAAGGGCTATTTTGCTAACTTTTGTTCAGGCCCTTGTCCGTACCTTCGCAGCGCAGACACCACTCACAGCACGGTACATCCTGTATATTATCCTACCAGGGCTTGTGGCTGTGATTCCCCCTCCCTCCCTAAGTCTGATCAATATCCTCAAAGTCTCTTCAAAGCAGCATAAGCAGTTCAGATCAGTATTTGTGAAAAACATTCCAAGGAAACTGCAGAAAAAAAGCCTAGGTGGTTCAGCAGGGAAAATGTGCTTGCTTTGGAGTCAGTACTGAGTCTGTGCTTTCAGGAAAATCTTGAGGAGAAAGATGCTGTTGTCTCTTGGATAAGATATGAAACAGCAGGACCGATGGTTTTAGGGTACTTACTTGATAGTGGCAACAGTATTAACTGAATTGTTCACATCAAACATCTGTTCTGGTAATTATCTTCTTCCTAAATTTCTCCTGCACTTTGCACTGGACAGAGGATTTTTCTACACTCTGTGCCAGGTTGACATGAAAAACTGTTGTGCAATGGCATGTGCCTGCCAGCCATCTGCTCCTAAAGGGGCAGCTATATCTCGAAAGTGAAGGGAAATCCATGTCCATTTCCAGAAGTGAACACAGCCATTCAGTAAGATCTCCTTTCTCACAGGTATCCTTTCCAGCTGCATAAATCCTACCTGACTACAGCAGGGAGGAAGTTACTAGGCAGTGAGATTTTTGAGTGAAAACTTGGCAGAAAGCAAATGTCTTTAGGTAACTTAGGCATAACCTCTGGTCAGTCTTTGGGAAGAATACAGTCTGAGCCTGGCTAGAGTGGAAGGAAATAAAAGTAATAGAATAGCACAGGCATAGGAAAAGTATCAAGAGGAGAAGACAGATAAAGGATCAAACAGTCCACTGCTGAAGCAGGAAAAGATGGAGGAAAATCCTGTGCTTTTGCCCACAGAAGACAAAAGGCAGCAATCCAGATAATGCAACAGCTCACTAGCAAATTAACTTCAGATTTCACTAAAAAAGTTAGTGGAAAAAGCAGATTCAGCTGAAGAATAAATAACTAGGTAAAGATAATATTTCAGAAAAGATGCTAACATCTTTTTCTTGACAGCTTGGAGAGTCTGCATAGCAGTAAGGTTCACTGAAGCTCAAGGACTAATATCAGTGGGAACAGCTGATCTCTGGGAATGAAGAAGTGAACAGATGCTGGGCAGTAAGCACAAGAGAAAGCAAGGGAATGAAAAGCTTTGAAAGGGTAATGGGCATGTAGCTTTACCATCTGGTTGTCCTGAGAAGCTCTCTAGAAGGTAACTGGACTGAATCAGTGTGAGAGAAAGGAGACTTTAGAATGACTCCTAATGATCTTAAGCAGGAAAGGAAAAGAGCAAGCGTTAAGGTCATCGAAGAAAACTTCAAAACAATATAGCTGCTGAGAGCTTGCCAGCACCACTTAGGAAAGACCTGATGAAAAGAAGACTTCTCTCCAGTTTATTTAACTTGCTGTTGAGTAGTGGCCCCAGAGCACATGATACCCTGTGGTACAGCCAGGGGTACTTTGCTTAGGATCCCAGAAAGTTTCTACCACAACAACTGTGATTACATGGATCTGGATGATAGAACAGGATGTATCCTTAGCACCTCTTATCCCCAAAGACTATAAAGTAGTTAAAATACAATGTGCCAGACCCTGTCGTTTATACCAGATAAGCACTAAAGAGACCACAGTAGTGCAGGTGAGATCATGCTCACTGCTGAGAAGTGGTCACCTCTGGCAAGAAATGTGGCAACTGTTCTGTAGTGGTTACATGGCTGCAGTGTATAGTCATCTGTGGGCTGGGGCCAGCTGGGAGGAAGAATCCAGTGGAATCCCACAGGACACTGTCCTGGCTCCAGTATTATAGTGTAATGACTTGGAGGATGGAGTGAAGGGAGAAGGCATCAGACAGTTCAAAGCTGGGAGGGAATTGTGGATACTTGAGAGGACTGGCATCCATCCAGCGCTATCTGGAGATGTTGGTTGAAATAAGAAGCACTGATACTCTTTCTTCTGGTTTCTTTAATAGAATCCAAGACAGCATGGCCCCAGGCTGGTTACACCCAACCTTGTTAAAAGCAAAAATTGTGACACACTGCTGTACCAAATTAGAGATGAAAGGAGACAACGACTTGCACTCCTTCAACCCTTAGGCATCAGTCACAGAGAGCAAGGGTATTACAACTAGGAAAAAAACCCCAAAAAACTCCTAAGAGTCAGGCCAGGGCAGGTGAGACCATTTAGAAGCAGGCCATGATCAGGAAGTGATAGAGGAGTATTACTCACCTCAGGGAAATACCCTCTGATGAGCACAGTGCAAACACCCAGAGACTTGTTGACTTGGCAGCCCCTTCCTGTCCTCAACCAACTCAAACGTATTCCTGACCTTGTAATGACATTTACTTTGTTCCTGCAGGTTCTGGGTTTATATAACACACTGAACCCTGAGGCATCTGCTTCGCCCTGCTGTGTTCCCCAGGACCTGGAGCCACTCACTATCTTGTACTATGTCGGGAGGACCCCCAAAGTGGAGCAGCTCTCCAACATGGTGGTGAAATCCTGCAAGTGCAGCTGAAAGGCTCCCTGGCCCACCCAAAGCCAAGAAAAAAACTGTCAGCACCCACTCCTCCTCCTCCCAGGCTAACACAAAGAGAACTGGGGGTCAGAGACTATGCATGCTGAGGGCCAAGCGCCAAACCTTTAGAGTCTGGCAGCCCTTGGGGATTTCTTCTGGAACACTCCTTGGTCGTCTTGGCAGTGTAATATTCCTTCTAGGAGTTACTCTGGTGACACAAAGGCCACACTCTCCAAAATGGGTGGGCAGTTGGTGCGGAAGAAAAGGATAATGTTGAAGAACTGCTGTGTATTTGAATGCTGGGTGGCTGAGATGGGAAAGCAAGAGAATGAGAAAGCAGGTGAAAGGGGGAATTGAAAAGGGGAGATGTTTTCTATTCTTGCTTTAGCTATCTTAAGACCTCAACCCTCCCCATTAGCCTGAAGTATTAAAGGTTTTCCCTGTAGGAGGAATTTTTGAAAGTTTCCCTAGAGAAGGAAAATGTATCAAGCAGGGAAGCTGCTAAGAGAAGAAATGCTCAGAGATACACTTAGACTTTTGTTCCTCAGAGCTGTGCTCCAGGAGTCCTGCAACTGAAACTGTGTCTGCCAAACCTCTTCAGTTGACAGATCCAGGCTATTGGTTTCCAAATGCAAACTGCAAGGCTCCCAGTCGGCCTACCAAGAGTGGGCAAATACAAGGACAGAGGGTGCTGAGTCCATTTTCAGAGGGACTGATGTCTCCATTCAGCTCTTTTACCTTCCTGGAGTTTCTAAGAGATGGTTTCGGGGTCAGGGCAGGAGCATCTGTGGGTATCTGAATATTGGGGCTATTCATTTGTGATCTGATACACCCTGAGGACCTCTGGTCTGTTGTGGTTTGTGAGGTGCTTTGGGGTGTTCTGCACCTGTTCTGCATGATGACCTGAACTTGGTCTCACCTGCCAAGACTTAAAAAATAGTAATCTCAAAAACTTTGTAAAAAATAAATATTTGGGGGGTGGGGGGAGATGCTAATTTTTTCACAAGCAAGTTGTTTGTTGGAGGGTTAAATGATTTGCTGTTTTTAAACTGCTACAGCTGTGGCATACTCAGTCTAAAATTTTTACCCTTTCCAAAATGTTTCTTCAAAAGAACAGATAGAATTTAGGTCAGCTAGAAAATCCCAAAATTGAAATTTCTTACTACACTCAAACTGTACCTGGTGTATATGTGCCCTCTCCCAGCCTAGTCCTTCAGACATGTTCCTCACCACTGGCATCTGCTTTTGATAGATTCATATAAAGTTCCCCTCAAACATAAAACACTTTCAACAATACTATTTAAATATCTAAGGCAATGCCGTTGCCACAGCTGACAAATGTCGTATGTCCATCTCAAGAGATATATATGGTCTGCCAGTACAGACCTGTACATACAGGTAAATAACACACCCTTCCTCTCATGTACTGATACGATACTCATAAAAAAGATTACAGATGCTGCCCAGGCAAGAAATCAATGTAGTCTTTTAAATGGGCTTTTGCAGCCATAGATACTCCCAGGGGTAAAAATCTCTGGTGCTGAACGCCACATGAGACTCAGAGGCTGTCTCTGACTTGCCAAAACACAGCTACTTAAAAGTCATGTTCTAGAGACCACAGAGGTTCCTCCCTGTCTCCTCCCAGTTCCTGGTCCCCAGCAACTGAGTATAAAATGATACCTAGCTGGTTAATCACTTGCAGCCAGGGCTCTTCACGGTCAGCTCAGAATCCAGTTCTTCCATCAAGCCCTTCACAATAGTAGCTGCTTCCATATACCCCATGTGAGGCTGCCAAACCATATAAACTCAAATGCCTTAATAAAGCATAAACAGCCCTTCCTGCACCATCACCAACTGGATAGGGGTTAGCAAGGGTGGGTCAGTGGAGGCAGCCTGCCAACCTGTGTGACATTTTGGCCAGGGCACACGCTCTGATACAGGCACTCCGCAATGCATTATCCTTTTCATCTCTCTGAGGCTCCCTGGCCTGTGTCATGGTTGTGATGATGAAAGGTGCACCTCTGATCAGTCCTGCAGCACTACAGTATTGCTTCTCCCTGTGCAGCTCTCCATGCCCATGCTTCCCTGCTGCCTGCCCAGGGAGGGAGCAAATAAATGCATTATGACTACACTACCATGCTGATAGACAGGCCAGAAATTTACTAGCTACAAGAGAGTGTGTGCGTGTGAGAAATCCAGATGCCTATTGGCACAGGAATTCTCTCTGATCTCCTTTTAGTAGCAGCCCCAAGGGAGGTTTTGGTTTACAAGCTGCAGTCTGTTCTTCGGTCATTGTTCCTCCTGAGCCCTGGGCTGGCTTTGCTCCCCATCCAACTGAAGAGCTTCCTTGCTAATAAAGGGGGGAAGCAAGGAGGGGGTGCTGCAAATGGTTGAGCTAGAACACTTGCACACTCAAAGTCCTGCGTGGCACTTGGAGCACATCAGAACCACCCACAGACTAACCCTGGCAGCCCCTTGAAATGGGACTGTCTTACCCTTGTTCACTGCTGCTCCTCAGTGACAGGAAGGGGCGGCAGAATGACCAGGCCCTTTGCCTCTTGGCAAAGGAGACAAAATGGCAATGGAAAATCAGGGCTGAAGAGTCCTGGGGTGTCCAACCAGTATGGACACAGGTACACTCATGGGTACAGTAATTTTTGAAATCAGACACATTTCAGTTACTGCTTTTCTGTTCAGCCTTCCATTTTCCTAGCAACATTTGAGAATTAGATTTGTGAGACAGGCTCTGAATTTTCTTAAAACTAAAGTAACTTTTCTAGGGGCATTTTAGCTATAATTCAGCAACAAACTATACTAGCTACATGGGGCTTAGTAACAGATTGAATACACTCCTGGGCGTAAGTGTACCAAAATAATTCAGGACACTTGTGTGAGAAGGCAGAGGGCAGTTACTGTGCTGTTACTAGCTAGCAAATTGAAGAAGACAATGGGAAACAGAAAGTGGGATCTTCATTGCCAACACTGAATACAGCTCTCAACAGTTCCCTTTTGTTGTTTTCAGAAACAAACAAAAGCTGATGAAAACAATCCCAGCACAGTTTGTCTCTAACAAAGATCAATGGTTAGAAAGAGTGAAAAAAAACTATTCTGTAGTGCCATAAGGCGGATCCTACACAGATGATCAAACAACCATCTGTGCAGTCCCTGTTTCTCTGTGGCAAACTATTATAGCATGCAAAAGGCCTAGACCTGAACTTGAACACCTTGTTTTGCAGGCTGTAGTGCATTGTAGAGCTCTGAGAGGAACACTGCTTCAGTGAGTACAGAACATATACTTACACCTCAGCAAGGAGTAGTCTTTGCAGACTAAATGGGTCTTTGTTCCCTGGGCTTTGAATTGGATGGTCTCTAGCTATCTCACTGCACTTATGTAAAGCACATCCCTGTTACCACTCTGTGAACTGGGATATGCTGCTTGGTGTTTTCACCTTTCCATAACCAAGAGACATCAAAACACTCAGTCAGAAAGATGGACCATGCCCAAAAGTGATAAAAGACAAACATACCTGTCCACTCCTCTGGCAACATCATAGCTCTGTTCTGCTGGGTCCTGGGATGTCTTATGTCTCTCTGTTGTAGCTATCAAATTTTCATTTTCTCAGTTCACAGATCCTTTTCTTATCTTTCTGGGCTGATCTGAAGCTTTCCTTATTTGTGACTAAAATGTTCTCACCAGAGCAAATATACAGGAGGTCTGGCTCAGGTTACTTTGTAAATGCAATCACTACAGCCATCCCATGAAGAGGATCCACTGCAATGTCTTAGGAGGCAGATGTCTTCAATATGATCTCAGGTCCAATGCAGGGCAGGCTCTGTACCACAGAGTGACCAGAATGCAGCTGTAGAACCAGCTCCATTGTGCAGAAAAGGTTTCTTGCCCACTACAAGTGTTTCTAGTGGCATACAAATGATCATCTCTGTAGTACTGGCTTGTCTTGTCTAATAGGTGATTGAAAGGCAATGAAATCAACCATGAAAATACAGTTTTCAATACATACGGAGTCAACAGTGTGGTATCTACACACTTGGAAAACTATACTACTTTGTGGTCTTATTGGCTGCCTATAACCTACATTAATTGTGGTTTAGAATAACAGCAGCAATTTGGATATAGTGCAAGAATGCAAATATGCCTTCTAATTCTTTAAAAATAATATCTATTATTTTTTATATTCAAAATCACTAGAAAATACTGGTCAAAAGCTGTATAAAATTACTATGTTTAGTAAAGGAACACCTGGACTTTCAGATCTCTGCTTTACCAGTATTTTCTTTTGCATACAGGGAATTAATTTAAATCCTGTTTAATTTTTTATGCAGTTCCAGAAGTGACAGATGGAAACAACAAAGCTCAGTGTCTCTTGTCCTCTCTTGAAGAGAGGTTTCAGATACAAATGCAAGATCCTTTATCATGCAACAAGTCAACAGAGAAGAGATGAGAGAGTTTACTCATTATGAAACAGATTGTCTTAGAAATGAATTCTGGCATATCAACAAGAAACACAGCAAATGAAAACTGTTAATTAATGGCTGCCATTCTCTAAATGACAGTAATGCATTTGAGATGCCACTTACACCCATAATTTCAGAAAGAATATGGTACAGCACTTTAGATGTCACAGTGTGTTTCCAGGAAAGACCAATTTCCAAGATTAAAGATCTCGGTTATTTGGCTGCTTTATAACACCCTTATAATAGGGCTAGGTTTCTTAGAACGATACGGAGATGGTCTGAAGGCATTCAACCAAGCAGCTGGGCCCTTTCCAGTATTGGCCTGTGATTTAATGGAAACACACTTAGGGATAAGGACCTTTCTATCTAGTACAGAATAATGGTTTCTTTACAGCTGTAGTTTATGGCAAACCATTCCTCCCCACCATGTGCCCCTGCCCTTCCCCCCATTATTGGTTTCCCACATCATGCAAACTTAGTGAACATTTCAGGCAGAAACTCTGTCCCCTATGCTGGTTTCTGCTGATACTATTGACTTAAACCAAGCAATACTCAGTGGTACCTTCTGAAGACAAAGACTTATTTCTTCCCCTTGCAGGAGGGGTGTGATCTTTGTGCAGGGTGATATTCTTTGTCTCTCATTCCACTTAGTTGACTAGGCAAGATCATTGAATCATAGAATGGTTTGGGTTGGAAGGGACCTTAAAGATCATGTAGTTCAAACCCTCTACCATGGATAGGGACACCTTCCGTTAGACCATGATGCTCAGAGCTCCATCCAGCCTGGCCTTGAACATATCCAGGGTTCCAGCATCCACATTTTCCCTGGGCAACCCGTTCCAGTGCCTCACATACCTCACAGTAAAGAATTTTTTCCTAATATCTAATCTAAACTTATTCTCTTTCAGTTTGGATCCGTTCCTCCTTGTCCCATCACTACATGATCTTGTCAAAAGTCACTGTTTGTCTTGTAGGCTCCCTTCAGGTACTGGAAGGCCCCAATTAGGTCACCCCTAAGCCATCTCTTTTCCAGGCTGAACAAATCCAGTTCTCTCAGTCTGTCTTCACAGGAGAGGTGCTCTATCCCTCTGATCATCTTGGTGACCCTTCTCTGCACTCACTCCAACAGGTCTCTGTTCTTCCTGTGCTGGGGACCCCAGAGCTGTACACAGCACTCCAGGTGAGGTCTCACCAAAGCAGAGCAGAGGAACCCCCTCCCTCGCCCTGCTGCCCACACCGCTTTGGATGCAGTCCAGGATACAATTGGCTCTCTGGGCTGTGAGTGCACATTGCTGGCTCCTGTACAGCCTCTCATCCACCAACACTCCCAAGTCCTTCTCAGGAGGGCTGCTCTTGATCTGTTAGTGCTCCAGCCTGTGTTGATACTGGGGATTGCTGTGAACCAGGTGCAGCACCGTGCACTTGACCTTGTTAAACCTCATGAGATTCCCATGGCCCCACTTCTTGAGTTTGTCCAGGTCCCTCTTGGATGTCATCCCATCCTTCAGGTGTGATGGAAGAAAAGGAAGAAGATACCTCATTGCTGTCCACAGGGGCCAGTACAGGAAATAATTAACATGTAGGCATTAGGTGTGTTGCAGAAATCAAAGTGGACTTCCTTCTTCTGGTCTGCCAACACTCAGCCATTTCTCGCTAGCTGTTTAGATATTCACTCAGATTCAGAAATGAGGCATTATAATAATATATCATGGCCAGTGCATGTACATCACTTGATGAAAGAAACCAGCTGGGTCATATCAAACCAGATTCCTGACATTTTTCAGGAAGGATTTCTTTTTTCTCCTGAAGTTATTATCCTCTTCAGGAAGCAGACAAAACAAAGATTTGCTGTGCAGCCAGGGGCAAATCTTACAGGATTTGTGCAATGCATGTAGTGTAATGGCTGGGGAATGTCTTGGTAAGCATGTTCTGGCCCTTTCTTGAAACAAAAATTTTGGCCTTTTGAAGTGCTGAAACCCTCTTGCAGGTTGACTAGATGCTTGGGAGAAATCCACTGTTTCCAAGGATTTGTAAGAAACTCCACTTGTAGGGGAAAGCAGTAGCAGACAGTCTGACTCACAGCAAGAGACTGAAAGACATCCAGCTTGCAACAAGCTGCCTTGCGTGACACAATTTGACATCTGCCCCCGCAAAGGAGACTTGCTACAAAAATCTCTAAGTATGCTTCAGGATCTGAAGATCTCGTTTAGATACTACCAAGCTAAGTGCTCTGTCATGCTAATCTGAAGAACTGGAAACAAACAAACAGAGCAAACAAAGGTAAACAAAATAAAAGAGAAGGCAATAAAATCTCAGGAAAATGTGGTGTGGCAGCAGTTACAATGTGCTGAATACACATTTTAAATTGTCTTCATTTTTATCAATTTTACCTGCCTTCAGCAAAAGCCCTCATTCAAAAGACTGGGCCACAATTTGGCAGAAAGAGCCAGCAATCTTTATTCCTAGATAATTTTCAAAACAAAGTTTTACTATACATATGGAGACATGAGTTTTGTAGGTCTGTGGATAAGAAAAAAAATCCAGGCTCATATCACAGACAAAATGTATTCCACACTGAATTTCTGGAATTAGGAATAGTGGAGAAAACACTTTCAGGAAGGAAGACAACCCCAGTTTGAATGGGAGAAGCATCATGCAACTGGAAGCACGAGTAATATAAGTAGTGGCACCAACGGGATGCCCGCAACTTCCCAGTAGATTCACAGCCCTCCATCTGCACCTTGAAGAATGGTGTATCAAGATATCCTAGGTCTATTAAATCTGTTATATTAAATGTATCTGACACAGCATAACATTTTCAGAAGATCATATAAATAAGGCAAAACCACATGAAAACCATTAGTGTGAATACACTGGAAACAGTGTGTAAATAATCCCTTGTCATTTTTCTTCCCTAGACTAAGAAAAAACTATAAAAGAATTTGTAGTAGAATGAGGGAGTGATGACAGTCAAGCATTTTGACTTGTCAGTGCAGAAACTTTTCAAAGACTCCCTCCTGACTTTTGACATAATACTCAAGATATGGAGATCAACTCAATAACCCCAAAATATTTTGGGGGGAGATTTTATGACTTTGGAACATAACTAAACTGTGTACTGTAACTTGTCTCCCCTTTGTATGGGGGAATGAGACTACACTTTACCATTGCTATAACTATGGTGAAATAAGATTTTCTAAAATATTCTTGCAGGGGCACCAAATTGAACTAATGCTCTGGGGTTGTCTTCTGTTGCAGATCCCAGAACAGCAGAAGGCAAAAGGCCAAATACAGTGTTGAAATTGCTTTTAGAGATAACAGCACCTCTTTCACCTGCCCTAAACAAATGATAAAAATTCTGTTAATAAAAGAAGCATTTTTAACAGCCCCTAAATACTTAACAACTGCATCAAATTTGGTCTTATTAAGGCCAATTTGATTTGTTTGTCTGATAGGTCAGATAAAGAAGCCACTTCTTTTTGAAGAATATAAGGTTTCTCAAGCTCACTGTGTGTGCTGTAGGCGTGGACTTGTAGAGAAGAGGCCCTGTTAAGTATGGTCTTTTCCCTTGGGAACCACTATGATTCACTGAATACCACTGGCAAAGGCTTCATACCAGGGTCTCCACAGTGATCAGTGATTCTTCCCTTTTAACTCAAAACAGCAGTGAAAACTTCTTTTCAGTGAGGGCCAATAAAATCCTTTTTTGGTAAGGTAATAGAGCACACTCCTCAGGGCAGACTTGGTGTCATTTGTCACCTTCATTTCAGTGGAGCTGTCCTCTTACATTACAACTGCAAAGGAAGACTCAGAATCCAACAATTTTGAGATCAGTCTGCATTTCCTAATGACTCATTTCTAAGTCAGCAGGGAAACTTCATTCTTTGGAAAAGGACAGCAATATTCTAAAGTGGGAAGGAACATGTTACCAGGTTCATTAAGACATGCTTAACAAGGTGGTTGTGCACCTTGGAGGTGCTCTGCACTCAAGCTCTTTGGAAGACAAAGATGGCAAGAAGTGAAATGTGTATGAATAAAATAACTTAAAAGCTTCAGTTAGTGGAAAGTTTTTTTTCCATATCTCTGCGATTAACCATTTACAAGGATCATATTATGGATGACTTACATATAGCAACCTACTTTCCTCCAAAATCACAATTTGTCTAGAGGTCGATCTTGGTGTCCTTCATGTTCTTTTAAAAGTTTCATCATTCTGAAAGTCTCTGCAATATATAGTGCCCACCTAGGTGAAAGCACAGACAAGTTGCACGTGACAACTTGGCATATGGCAGCAATAGACACTTTTCTTAAGAAAACTCCACAAGATGAATTCTGGTGGAACATGGCACTGCCATGAAAGTAGCTTTGTCTTGGCTGTTCTAGTAGTCTGTACTGCAACTATCAAAATAAAAAACCCATACAAAGTTAGACTACAAGACCACCTAGGCCCAGCTCTTGTTAAACAGAGGTCAACAGCCCATGCCTGATAGACAAGTTGAAAATCGGAAAAGCCCATTGTGAGACTTCCCCAGAACAGTCATTTGAAAAGTCTTAGAAACTTCCTGGTTTTCAGTTTTAATATTTAATATGCCCTAACAGATTACTTTTTCATGGATTTGTCTACTTGTCTTTTTGAATCACATACCCTTTTTTGTATCCACATCTTGTAACAAGAAATTCCATAGGTCAAGTAAGTACATATTGTGGAAAAAAGTTGCCATTCCCCCCCCTTCCACTTTCTTTGGTTTTTTTTCTTTGAAACTTGTATCTGTTAGTTTCATTTGATGCTCCTACTTCTAGTGGGCATGATTGTGAACAATTCCTTCTTTTTCAACTTCTCCCTTACACACCTCCTTGCCCATCTCTTTTCCAATTAACCACTTTCTGCATGAAGAGAACTGTGAATGCTAAGCTGTTGGTAATAAGCAATCTCATTTCTGTAAAGCTAAATAAGGTTCTCCCAATGTTTGGTGTAAACAAGGATGTCTCAGCTCTAGAAACATGAGGCTCTAGAAGGAAAGAAAGTCCAGTCCCAGATTTAAGTAAAGTTCAGAAGCTTCTTTTGGAAGAAACTTATGACAGAACCACAGGAATAATGTGTTCAGAAAGGAAATAATTTGAAGAGGATCAATCAGCCATTTACTGCAACCAAAAAAATCCAACTATTTATACACCAGCAATTAGCCCATTCAGATTCAAACAGTGAGCCCAGGATTATCAGCAAATATAGGACTGACTGAGGAAAAAAGTTCTTGGCAGTTTTATCAAGTAAACCTTAAAAAATAAAACAGGAGCCAGACTACTTTTGTTTCCAGCAAATAATCCAAACTTACTGGAACTATTGTATTAGTACAAGGTACAGGCCTGAGAGAATGCATGCTGAGAATCCAAGTCTGTTCTGTAAAGTCATCTGTACGTCAATGAGCTCCTCAGGTAAAGAAGAATGGTCTAGCACTGCCAGCCATTCAACTCCGTGCACATGGAGAACATCCGTTATGAGGAAAAGGCACAGCAGATTCCTACTAGTAAACAAAGGTCTTGGTACCAAAACTTCCTTCCACAATGTGGAACCAGTATCAGAGATACGCCTGTTGACTTTGCAGGTGTCACAGTGAGGAGCATTTCCAACAAATCATGATTGTCCAAAAACATACCTAGTCTTGAGAGTAGAAATTTCAGTACATCTTGCTGGCATCCAAGACTAAGTGATTTGTCTAGGGTCACAACACGATCTCCCACTGACAGCACTCACATGCCTTGTGAGGCTGTTTTAAAGGTCAAGATAAAACATGTTAAAAGGAAACTTGATACTTCATGTATTGAGCACAAGTCAGCTCTTCTGAAAGAAGAGGATCTAATACCTCTCCCCTTAATTTTTACGTCATGGTATGCTCATCACCTAAACACAGCACAAAATGCTGTATGAACTCTTCACTACCTCAGCCTCCAGGACTCTGATGTGCACATTACTCCTTTCGATACTAACAAGCCTGATTCTCTGTCACTAGAACAGGCTCTGTAATTTAGAAGTGATACAAACATCACAGAAAAGGGGATCTTTTGATTACGTTATTCACTGTCACCACTAAAATAGATGCTGAATGATTGTTGGGGCTTTCTATTGGTAATTTTCTTGCAGTGAAGGACACTTCTGATGGAACCACTGATGAATATAGAGAAAAAATAAACCATACTTGAGGAACACATTGCAACTATTATATATCCAAAACGGTTTGCTGTTCTACTTCCCTCCCTTGTAGTAGTAAATACTTCCTGTAAAATGCCTTCTCTCCCAAGGTGGGTGGGAAACAGTTCTATGCTTGCCCACTGAATCTGTTAACTGCAGCACTGAGAGGCTTATGGAAAGGGACAGACATGGAGGTAGCAGGGCTGCAAAGAGACAAAATACATGTTACTCTTCAGTACACAGTACCCACCATGCACAAAGACATATGGACTCCAGGCTGAAGAATACAAGGGGATGGACAAAAACAGGCTGGAATCACAGTTTGTTCATGATTCTCTATTGCACGTGTTCCCAGTGTAACAGCATTTGTGTTCAGAGATGGGATCAGCAGATGCTCAAGACAAAGGAGTACTGCTATGTCCTTTGATGCTCTGGCTGAGCACATCCTGAGAATAAACAGGAATTCAAGGTCTAGGTGTTTGGCTTCAGGAAAAGGACCAGTCTTGATACTCCTTGGTTGGTTTTTTTTATTTGTCGGAAGCAGAAGAAAAATTTTCTCAGGCAAAAGGATTCAAGTCTTCACTTCTCCTGACGCTGACAAAATTCATCCCCTCAAAATGAGGGTCTTAGACTGCACTGTGCATTTTCCTGAATATTTAAAAAATCTTAAGAGATAGCAGCAGTATATTAAATATCCTAAGTCATCACAGTTACAGATGTGGGGGTTGGCTACATCTAACATGAAATGCAAGGAAGTTCAGGAAAAACATCTGTAACCACGTTCAAATCATTATCCCAAAATGGGTGGGTGCGAGACTGGCAAAGCTGTCAAAACAATTCACCTGTGTTCATAATAAGCCAGCACTAATTGGTAATTTTCTTGACAAAGATGTAAGAATGTTGCTTCTGACAACGATTCCTATAAGACAACCACCTTTCCTGAGCTAACTAAATCTCTATCCTCCAAACCTCTCTACAGTTTTCAGCGATGGCGGTGATAACCCGAACAAACAAACTAGAGAACAAAAGCAGAGATGAGAGTTCCACAAGGATGTATATCCTACAGCTACTCAGTCCTGTACATAAAACCCAGTGGAATAAGGATAGCTCAGATACTTTGGGAGGAAGAAAGGAATGGAATTCTTATTTACTGAAGCTAAATCTTACATGGAAATAGCCCCTCCAACCAAGCTGGAGGCAATAGCCAATACCACACATAGCAGAGTAGGCTGTGAGAAGACAGACCTAAGGTCTTGAAGCCCACAGCTGCTGAGAATGTGCACAAGTCTGAAGTTCAACTTCTGCAACGAAACTTTCACTAATCATGAGCCAACAAAAATGCGAAGAAAGTGAACATGATCATGACTGTCTAATGGAAATGAAAGATAAGCTAATGAAGGGAACAGCTGTACTAGAGAGCTGCATTTTGGACAAGTGAAGTATTCAATGTGTCATATGTGCGTGTGTACCAGAAATAGAAAAATGCATGTTCTGTCCTATGAATTCATGCCTGAAGCAAGTAATGGTGAAACTAATAAGGTATGAACATAATTATTTAACCTTCTCACAATTTATCTGGTCTTGAGTGACAGAAAATATGTGGAATCCAAGAGTGAACACAAATACAATCATTTCAAGAGAACACACCTTCTCCCTCTGATACAGTTTCTTCTGTCAGCCCTTTGGGTTGATCACTATCTACTTGTCAACACATTAGAATGATCTCTTAACACTCCCTATACAAACTAGAAATGACAGGGGAATGTGGAATAAGAAAAGAGATCAAACAGGATGTTGAATCCAATCTCTGAAGACTCTGATACAACCAACAGGGATTTTTTTTTTACCTTTGAGAGCTATCAATCACATCCCTTGCTGTTGGACAAGGCAGAAGTTGCAAAATACTGAGTTTTCCTTTAACCTGGCACCAACAAAGAGCCAGAGCTGAAGCTGCTTCCTGTTCATTTTAAGGATGGATGGATCGTCTCTCCAATACATTTTCCAGCTGCTGACATTGTTTTCTAACACAAGAAAACTAATTTTCATAGCACTAGGCAAATTTTAACTGGAGTGCTTCACCACGACACTATTGTAACTGATACAAGCCACCTGGGCCCTAGGGTTCAAGCTTGGGTCTGAAAACATCAGCCAATTAAAAAAGTTTACAAAGTCTAAACAAACAGAAATCAAAATACAAAATAAGCCACACAGAATACAAGCAGCCCAAAGTGAAACAAAGACAGATTTAAAATCTTGTCCAGTAGAGCAACAGCAAATATTTTGGGCGTGTGAATTAACAAATGAAATTATAACCAAAACAAACAAATGAAATTACTTTATTTAAATGGATCATTTCTATGGCTCTGTACCAAAATTCAAGATGGCAACCAACACAGACATCTCCAGTTGCATGTTCTAATATTTTTCTCTGCTGATGGTTGCCATGTGATGAAAGCATGGAATCTTGGCTGTTACCAGACTAGAACAGACTGAAATGGCTGAGCAAATGAGACTTCATGTTCAAACCTGGACTTTAGGAAGAACAGCTGGAGGAAAGATCTCTTGTCTTACAGAAAGATCTCACAGTTAGCGATCAGGAAGAAATGGAAGCAAGGGACCCAAAGACTCAGCAGCAGAAGCTTTTAGAAGCATTCATTCACCTCAGCTTGCAGGTCTATCACCACAATCTGCTTTCACAGATGTTTAGATACTCTCTTCATTGGGTTGTCCTCTCAACAAGGCCTCCTCTTCTCTCTGTTCTGGCTGTTATGGGAATGTGATGGTATGAAGTCACTGCTGCTTCTTCCTTTGTCCCATACTTGAAGCAATGCCCAGGATTCCTCACCCAGTGTTCTGTGTTAATCCTTCTCTGCGAGCAGAAGCTGGAAATAAACCAAAGTTGTTTTACTCAAAGATTTTGAATAATCATGGAGGACTGTTTTGTGGGAAAAACTGCTGCACTGCTCTGCAAATCTCAGCCATCACCAGAAACGTGGGTGTCCCTATCACACAACCTCTGCCATAATAGATGAGATCACAGACCAGACTTACAAAACCCAACTTAGTAAGCTACTTTGTGAATGAATACTCTTGGTATTCCTCTCAAGCACCAGAATACCTTCTTCACTCTTGCTTCTGACTCCCATGACTCATCTCTTCACACGCACCCTCCTCTAAATCCTTCTCCCATATCAGTATGCTTTATCTCTTTCTTTGGGTCTTTTACTCATTTGTTTGCATGGGAGTCTACCTCCCCACTCCAACACATGCTGAGGACCTTGGTGCAGGAGAGACAGGGGTGTGAAAAGGTTGATCTTTAAAAGAAACAAAATGGGAATAAGGAATTTTTTCCCCATTATTATAAAGATATAGTTTTGACTTCTACATACTGCGGCATTTTCCTGTTTAGGCACATTACGGGAAAATGTCAATGTCATCTTCACTTCTTTTACTTAAACATCCTTAGACAGCCCTTCAAAAAGAAAAATCCAAAACACTTAGCAATGTACTGAGTTTATTTTGGACAGTTTGCATTTTACAGCTAATCTAGTAGGTAAAGCTTGTCCTGTGTATTTGGCATATCAGCTTGCTCTTAAACATGAGTGACATTTGTTGAGAGCTGTTTATTAAAAATATTGCTATATTTAAAAAAAATACACTCTCCTTGAAAGTCCAGCACAGGGCCAAACATCACAGAGCACAGAGGATCTGGAAAGATTTTTAGAAAGTGGAATTGCCAGCTATGTCACTGCACAGAAAGTTTGGAAACTGAATTAGGAACCAAACTGTCAACCATGTGCATTAAGATAGGATACCAGCCCAGAAACGTATCCCTCGGTAACATGCTGAAATTAAGGAAACAAAGGCACATGACAGAGGCAGCCAACTTCAACCTCATTTTCCTGTTTTGAAGACGTTTGAGCCTTCCTATTCCTACAGAAATGCATAGCACAGTTTGTCTTTTCTCACAAACTGAATTAAAATCATTTTCCTTGAGTTCTTGTATGATTCCCTTGAGGACTCGGCACAGAGAGGGGCATTCCTATGTCTACAAGTAAATATGTAAAGTTCCTAACAAGAGTGCAGCTCATTGCCAATTCAGTAATTTCATAAATATTAATGTATATAATTCTCTGAAGTTTTATCATGTCAAAGCTACTGGTAAGCATTTCACCTCCTTGCAGTAGAGTATATGGATGTTCTGGTTGAGTAGGGGGAACAGAAAAAGAGCTCATTCCTGACAGCAGCCAACATTAAGGGTTGATTCTCTCCAGTGATAAAGAGCCATTGCAGTGAATCACCACATACAACAGAATGAGCCTCCTTTATTCTCTGCCTGCCAGGAGGTGTCAAAGTCTCTGCCCATATGTCTGTCCACATCTTTACACACTATTATGTCATCCATGACTGCACGTCAAAAACTCAGAACAGTCACAGCGGGAAGAAAAGGATTAGCTCCATTTTATGGATATCATTCTGAGTCACAAGAAAGTCACAGGAGTTGTGTGAAGTCATTTAAGAGATATCTGCACACTAAAATTTAGTGCCATATAGACTTTCCCAGCACAGATGTACACAGCCTTGGTCAAAAACCAGCACCTAATCTAATGTGCTTCCAAGCTGCAGGAATAAGACAGAGAAGAACACAAGGCTATATGACAGTATTGGGTCAGGGACCCATGCTAATATTTTTTACAGCTAGTTTGGACTGTTTCATCTTACCTTCAGAAAGTTTGTGGGAGAACTAAGCAGCAATCTAGTGTTGAAAACAGGAACTTTCCTTCTCCCTGAAAAGCTAAGATTATCCTAGAAATTCAGATTTTTTTTTATCCCAGAGTGAATTTCTAATCCTAGAATGATGCCCAGCATTCTCTTGATAACATACAGTATAACTAAGAAAGGCAATAAATAAATGGGGTTTATTTATATCCATCCGTGACTGACACTAGCAAGCCAGGACAGCTGACAACAGAAAGCCAGCCTTCCCTCCCCCATATTTTGGGCACAATTTCAATCTGACTTGCTGGACCAGGAAGGCAAGGGAAAGCAGCAGTTCCAAGTCATGAAAATTTTCTTGTGGGGAGGTGAGAGAGGTGTGGGGAGGTGTGGATGTCTGTGTGTGTGGGGAGTGTGATGTGTATGTCATGAACAGTACATACAGCTGTATTCCAGAGAAGTCTTCCTGCATGAAAAAAGCAGCAAGCAGACTCATTGACAAGTAGAGAAATACCAGTGGAAGTCAGCATGAGCCTTCCTGCTCCCCATGTTAAAGACACTGTGCCACACAGTCATCCCAACTGCTAATGCCCTTCTGTACTTGACGGCCTTCTCTCTGATTTCTCTTATTCACCTCTCTACTCCCTGGTTCACTGTGGCTCTCTCTTCTCTGGCTCTTCCCTACAATTAATTTTGTAACTTCAGACACACGTTTTACCCTATTCACACACATTTTGGCTTCTACTTTTAGGCTCAATAAAATAATGTCAGATTAAACCAAAATCCAATTTGGATGAGCAAAGTCATCCCCTCTATAGGTAGCTTAATGCCAAAGGACCAGATGTGAGACAGAAGCAGCCAAAATATTATATAACCTCTCCCCAGTCTTTGCACACCTGATCTTGAATGACATTTCCAACACAGCAAGGAAACACAGGCAGTTTGCCATCACCTCACTACTGAGAACAAGCAATGCTCAGCCTCCAGTCCAGCAAAAATGCCAACTGCCTGAAATCATTACTTATCCTGCTTCGGAGTTTGTCAGAGGCAAAGGCTCCTAAAATTCAAGCTCGGTTCTAGCTCTTAGACAAGGGAGCTGATTTCTAAAGACTGTTCTTTCCTTTTTCTCCTGATTTCTCAGGAAAAGTCCTGAGACTTGGAATGTCCTTTCAGTGGCATGAGATCAGTAGCAAGAGGAAAAAGCTCCTTCCTTTCATAAAAGAAAGGCAAAAGGTTGAATAGAGATGTGAGAGGCAGGTTGCTCTCACAAGAAATAAATGTCATTTCTCATGATTAGACGTGAACACTGACCTTCAGCTCTATCTGAGAGGCAAAGGCTGAGTTGGATATTATCTTCTTAACATCATCTGAGAAGGGCCTGGAGTGCTGCTTCTGGCAGCACTTTACACTCTGTTGAGACTTAATGAGACTTACACACACTTTTCTCAGAACTGGATAAACTCAAACATAGTCATGTCCTGTTGATAACTTGTATGTATTTTAAAGGTACTGATTCGAAACATCAATATTTGCTCATTGTTAGTCATAAGATAACAGTTCCCTGCCCCTCCAAAGAGTATTAAGAAATGGGGTAAAAAGAAAGTCTCTTTACCCTTCTCCTTTCCCTTCTGGCCCATCTGGTACTACAGGCTTGTGTGTCATTATCTCACCTGGGACTGATTCATCCACTAAAGCAGGGAGTGAAATTATTTTTTCCCCCTTCCTGTTTGCCCTCTTTATAAAACTGTGGAAGTCAGTACGCATAAGAGACTTATTAGGGATGTTTTTGTGATGCATTAAAAAACAAAGGCTTTAGGAAGATAACTATAGGAACAAATGTGCAACTAAATATCCTCCATTGTAACTGATTCTTTGCCCTCCCAAAAAGGGAGGCACAATAGTAGGATTCAACTCAAGCTCCACTGCTTTCCAAAATACGATAAAAGAGACCGATTCTTCTCAATGATCCTTTCTCTGCGTGGAGACAACATTACAGAGAGATACTGAAAGAACTGCTGTTGACAAAGGCTGTATGTAGGGTGAGAGGCTGCACCAGAAAAGTTTGATGCAAAGTGCTGGGTATTACACGGGAGCTCCCTCTTCAATGATCCACCCAGAGCTTCTCAGCCAGACAGGTGGTTCTGAAAGGACTTACGTGGAAGAGCTCATCATAACTCCATTCCCAGACCAGGATAAGTAATGAGGTGACATCAAAAGTTGCTCTTCTGTGTCATAAGATACCTTGTACCTGAATAGTCAAAGTAGTCTGAGGCAGAGGTTACTCGAGGTGCCCACTTGAAGGTCATCTTTTAAAGTGAAGACCATTTGTGCAGTCAGTCACAGCAACAACAGAGAGAACCAGGAGGGTGGCAAATGAAGACTGGAATTAACAGGATTAGTGAGAGGGAGGAGGCGTACCAGCAATGTGGTGTGTAGAAACCTGAGTGATTTCTTTTCCCAGCTGCTCCTGATGAAGGATTTGGACAGTGTGGTGAGACCAGCTGAAATCATAGTCAAGGTTCCTCTTGGGAATGTGGTAACAACATAAAAATAAATACATTGGTGTTCAACAATCTACTGCTTTCCGAGGCTGCAGGGAACCTGGCAGAAGCTGAGGAAGCCTGGACGAGGCTGGGCAGCTGGGAATTCCACCCCACTGTAACAAATGGCTGGAAGTCTGACACAGGCCATGTACAGTGGTAACAGCACATTTTACATCCCATCCCCACCCTTTACACTCCAAGAGAGTTGAGAGGTTCTGGTTGATAAAAGAATCTCCAAATTCCACACATTTTTTTTGTTTGTTTAGATCTGGCAAAAAATATTAAGTGATTGCATGTGTCTTGTTTATATGCCTGCTGTGTTTACTTGCCTTGCTTTTTTTCCTGGACCAGAACAATTTTGAAGCTTGTACTTTTGCATACCTGCTAAAAGAATCTAAAGAGGCTGCATTTCAAGAATAATGTCCAAGCAGTGGGAAGACAACAGCCAGCCAAGACTCAGCACCTCCAATGCTAACTCTAACTTGTTTTGAAGGTCCATACAATAATCTTGGATACAAAAAACTTCAGAAATACACAGTCTACTTGCAGATTTTCTGTAAAATGAAAAAAAATCTGGAGCATGCTAGATGGTGAGAAGAGTAAGTACAGAAGTGCTCTTTACAGTCACTAGTTTACAAGCAGGCTCCATTCATTGCTCCATACCGGACCACACTGCTTGCACACTCATCGTATTTGGATGGCATTCAGACATTGCTCTCTACCTTAGCCTAAAGAAGGATATCACTAGAAAATGAAGAATAGCAGCCTACTTTCTACATGGATTAGATCCAAACCATCTTATTAATCCCCATATTCTTCAACTAGTCTCTTGGCAGTTCAGGATCCAGTTCTAAGCCCTTACAGTGATAACACACTTTTTTTCAAAGAGTTGCATACTTTCAGGACTTGACATTCATGCAGATACAGGGGCAGGTGAATGTCCAAAATAAACAGACAACTGTTCATCACCCTGCAACTAAGCTCAGATACAGAACTGAGATTCATGGGGAATAAAATCAAGTCTGTACCAACTAGCTCAAGAAGTTTCATCCCGGTTGCAGATTGAGTTTTGACACTTATTTTGTGCATCAAGTATTCTCAAAAGAACTAAAATACAAATAAATTAGTTTTGGACTCATGTTTTCAACCAGACTGGGTAGAGATCCAAGACTTTGCATGAATTAGTGGTCTTCACTGTCTAACTTGAAATGCATATTATTAATTTTCACCTCCCATAATTCTAATGGTTTTTTCTCCTCTCAGCAGACACAGTGGAAAAGTTATGTGGACACTAGTAATATAAACATCAGCACAATAAAACTGCATCAGTCTTAATCAGTCTGATGATGGAATGATGAAGATCCTGTCAAGTTTGGAGCCAGGCATCAGTCTTGCCCAGTTTTAACCATGATTTGTATTTGTTTGTAATTATGTAGTTTATTAGTACATTATGTTTTTGTCATAGCAAAACAGAACCCCAGAGGTGTTCTGTCTTTCAAGCTTTTAAAATAAAAATGTCACAAACTCTCAAGAAGCTGGCAGCAAATAATGGAGAAAAGCCTGTTCTTTAACACAGGTGTCACTCATACAGAAACTCAACAGTTGCTATTACCTTTGGAAATCAAACCAAACCAAATAAAATCAACTTGAGCATCTACTCTACAGGTGCATTGACGGATTAACTATACTTTCAAGTTGTTCCTATCTCCAAGCTCTTGCAGACAAGAGTCCAGTTCAGGAACAGAGAAGCTGCTTGGGACTATGCTGTTATATTTTCAAAAAGTGCTCTTCATCCTCTAGTCTCCCCAAGATCTCCTTTGTGTTAGCATTTTCAAAAAAGAAAAATAATAAATAGAATTAATTTCTAACTTTGAGATTGACACATAACTACAAAAATTCCTTGATGTTTCTTGCCAGCTTGTTCAAAAGCTAAATTTTGGTGGGAAAATGACATCTTTTTTATCTAGACCTTCACTTTCTAGAGAAAACAAATTCACACACTATTTACCTAACGCCACTAGAGAGGAATGGAAAACAAACCAGCAAAACATGGCAAAATGTCTCCAAACACCTTACATTCTTAAAATATACAGTAACACAAAAATGACCAGCCTGACCATCATTTGAAATCAAGCACAGCCTCCTAAAGACAACCCGGACCTGAACAACCAACTACAGTACTTATCTTAGCTATATTCTGAAGAAGACTTTGAAAAGAGAACTGATTCCTTAATTCAAAATCACCCTGTTTCAATAATACTAATTGAATTGCTAAATTCCATGAAACAGGAAACAATCGGTGTAATGCGGAGGGACCCTCAAATAAAAAAAGCAATGTGATAATGGCTGTATTTTCAGAAACTCACTAGTGACTGGGTGTTTAACTTCAGTGAAAAATCAGGTCACAAGCATTTTGAATGTTCCCTAGACGTACTAATTCTTCGTATTTCTTTATTATAATAAATCCTGCTAAACTTTCACAAATTTTGATAAGAACCTGTCTCTTCAGACCCTACAAATAACCTTCAATTGCTGTCTTGAGTCATGAGGCTCTCTGCCTTCTCTCATTACACCAGTGACAGACAGCTCACACAACTTCTGCCTCTCTATGAAATGAGGATGAGGCTACTTTCATTGTACTGGCAGCTTGTTTCAGAAACCTGAGCTACTTTGCAGAAATGCTGACTTTTGTTTTTCATTTTATTTCAAAGGATCTGTTCTCAAGACCCTGAGCCCACCGCACAACAGTGTCTACAACTGCTATTCTACAGTTGCAGCACTAACCACTAGTGAACTGTCCTCTGGACAGTCTAGTTAAAAGTTTCCACACTGGCTGACTGTCTCTTCCACTGAGCATCATCCTGGCTTGAGCTAAGATCACTTGTGACACCTTTATGCTTCTTCTCCACAGAGCCCCGTAACTGTTCTCAGATAGGCTGTTACAGGAGGTCTATTCAAGCTTCTCAGATGTTTTTGAACATTCGAGTGTATGTGTTTATACAGAGGTTCTGCCTGATTCTTCTTCTATATCTGCAGTTTTTCACAGCCTTCTATCTTGAAATGCTTGCAATTTATTCTGTTATTTGCTTTATGACTTGTGTGTCCAACTTCTCTAGTTGGTATCTAGGATACTAAATACATGTGAAACAGTAACCCCAAGTAAACCGCTGCTGAGGGGAAATCGGGGCCCTAGTGTAAGCAATCAATGGAGAGAGTGAAGAAGAAAAACAGCTGTTCCTGCAGCAAGGACCAGAGTAGTTTTTGAGACACATAAACTGGGCACAGCAGCCTCTGACGCATACCAGTGGCTTGGTGCAAAGCTGAAGAAAATATCATTCTCCAGTTTCCAAGAACAAACATTTTGCTCTAGTTAGTTTAATCACCACAATATTTAACGCTGTTCTTGGAGCTATGCACCCCTTCTAGCAGCAAGGAAGCTTTGAGTGACCCACCCACCATGGTTCTACTAGCCTACCCCTAGCCAAACTTGGTCTTTACCTAAGCCCTGATACTCTTAGCTAAATAGCAGGCTAACCCTTTGTTTCAGTTTCAGAGAGGGTAGTTTAGCACAGTGCAGCTAGACCAGTTCTACAGAAGGAAACACGAGCTGAAGTTCTGAGTTCTCACTGGATTACAAGTATTCACAGACAAGTGACTACCCTGAACTTTACAGCTGTCATCTAGCCTGTATTATTCCTCCAGCTCTGGCTGTTGCATTCCATCATTAATACTATCAACCACCCTCATGCATGCACTGAGTAAGTATTCACAGAAATGAGGAAGGACAGCAAAATGTTACCTACAGTTATCATGGACACACATAACAACAGTATCCAGAGCAGATGGAGAGATTCTCTCAGAAAGGTTAAAATTACAGGGCGGCAACTGCGACAGTGCTCTTGAAAATGCAGAAAAGAAGGCAGAATTCAGCATATAAACACCTTCATGTAAGTCTGCTCAGCAAACGAGTTTGGCCAATATACTGAGAACTTAATTTTTACATTTACTTTTAAATTTATCTTTAACCTTGCTTTATATACTGTACTAAAAACTTAACTTGCACTATACAGTAGACCAAAACTTTTGATTCAGCTATACATATACCACAGGGTTGACATAATTTTATTCATTTTGATAATCCCATTATATGACAGAGTACACTGTCACATTCCAATGTACCATAGGGTGTTTTATATTGACTATGGCCATTCACCCTATAAAATTTCTGGTCGGATAACAAGTTTTTGGCAGGTGGTAAAGTGTGGGAGGCAGTTTGGAACTGTATGTTAAGTGCATTAGCTGAATGTTTGTGCTAGAGGATTAGCAAAAAAATCACTGACATTAATAATGGAAATGTCATCTTTTAAGTTTAAGAGATAAATATCCAAGAGATGAACTGGGTAGTTCACCCCTCCACAAACTTTTCTTTCAGCCTCTGGAAACACAGAAATTGATACATTAGTGACACTCAAGTCATGTTTTCACAGTTCCACTGCAAAACAGGTCAGAAACAATTTTTCAAAGCATTCCGGAACATAATCTGTCCATATATTCCATTACAGCACTATCACAAATTATTGTGAGCCATGGGTAGTATGGGTTTATCAAGACTATGCTCTACTTGCCAATAGGTCTGCATCAATGAAAAATTAATTGGGCCCTCATTTGCTGAGAACTTAACAGCAGATAAACCTGTTTGAATTAATTAGCCACAAGAGAATGACGAAGATTTGATTCTGTAACTCTCAGTGATTTTCTACCTGACTACGACTTTCACCTCTACTCATTGACTTCACTATGCAGCTGATTCACAAGTCTCAGCTATGTCTTTCTGAACTAAGAGCTTTTCTGCAAGACCAAAGAAAAATGTAAAGAATGTCCTGGCCTTTTATTACAGGCCAAGCTTAAACAACAGAGCATCCTGAGCCAAAGTCTAAAGCAAAAAGGAACCATTTTAGCCAAGGTGCTTTTTTTTCCCCCCCAGCCACATTTTAAGGGGTCTTCTAACTCTATGAAACTCAGCTTTGCTCCCTCCTGTTTAGTCTTTTTAATCCCAGGGGATATAAATTCCCTGCACAGCTGAACCCAGACTGTTACTGAGGAACCACTACATGCAGAGGAGGCAGCTGTGTTTCTTCTTGATGAGAAAGTTTCTTTCCTGCCAGTTTTTGAAAAAGAAGAAAGCATCCCAGCATGCCCACCCCCACTTTCACGGTCTTTGGCACTATCACTCACCTGTGGAATATGTCCCTGGCTCACAGGACGCAGCACCATGAAGGCTGTTCTGGAATCCATTCAGTTGCTTTTCAGTGGAAGTCACCCTAAGAGATAAAACCATAAAATTAGACAGAGGTAAGAAGTGATATAGCAGAGAAGAATAAAAGTCTCAAATAAAAAAAAAGAGAATTCCCCTAGTTTACATAATCTATCACTGTAACCATGAAGCTGTGCCTGAACATGGTATGAAAAAGGCAGTGACAACAACTGACTCCAAAAAAGCAGAACAAGACAAATGAACAGTCAAGCCACCAGGAAAACTTCTATGTGACTAAAACACTTAATTATCTCACGTGCTTGGAAGCTGATTCTGGAGAATAAAGAAGATAGTAAATTGTATCGGACCACCAACATACATCTCAACTAGTAATGCTGTGGTCATCTTAGTCGAATGATTTGAATTAAAGCGATTAAGCAACTGTTGCACAGAAATGCACATGCTGTCAAAACATGCTAAATTCAAGAGTTAAGCCTTTGCATCTTGCCTCAGCAGAGAGAGCTCATTTAGCCAAGATTTCTCACTTATCTTGGAAACTGAGACACATGGGATGCATCTAATTTCCAGAAATCCAGTGCCATTCCTCAAGCAGACACCTTATGCAAATCCTTCTGCATTGATCTCAGCACTTGAGTTACAACAAAACTATGTTTTGTAGACTACAACTGCACTTATTTTAATTTACAAAGATTCATTACCAGATTGAGACCATGTTCTCCTGCATAAAAATTGGGTCTACTCACAAGGGAAGGGCAAGCCATACAGCTGCAAGCATTTATTCTGTCCTTAAAAATCTATACAATTATCCATCCATTCCTGCTTTGTCCTCTCCTCCTTTATTCTTCCTTGCTTTTCTTCCTTCCTGCCCAACTCATTTCTGATCACTCCAGACTTCTGTGTGTACACTCGTCTCTGCCAGAATCCTTCTTCACTCATTCAGCTCTGCAGTGTTACAGCTGCTGTCAGCTCTTCCGCAGAAGAGCACCATAATCTCCAATCCCCATGGGATGCCCTGACAACTAACAGACTCTTATCACTGTTTAAATCATAATTCACTGTTTAAACATGTGCATATTCTATGGTTTTATCTGAAACTTTTTGCTTCCAGATTTCAAGGTCAGCAAGTTGCCAGTAACCCAGGTGTTCCAGACAGCTAAAACGTCTGTGAGGGACTCCTGAATTTTATTTCAGCTGGATTTCAGTGAAATAAATTGGAGTCTGTACATGAAGGGAGAGGGATGCAGATACATTTACATACTGCAACCCCTTACTTCAGTCAGCCTTAACTGGAAATGCTATTGTCAAATGAGATACCTGTTTCTATGTTTATTGTCTCTTTAAAAGAATTTTGGATCTGTACTTATGGGTCTTTTTGTGCTGATATTGCACAGTCCTTCTGGGACCTGAGAATCCAGATATATTTTTATGCTTCTTACACAGAGGTTCCATTCTCATAATTAGCTTGTCCACTTTGTTAACACAGCACAACGGACAGCCAAATTCAGCTTACCCTTCTATAGGTAGAACGGAAGTCGAAAAAGTAATCAAGAATGCTATCAAGTACAACAATAAAAAAATGAAACAGGAAATAGTCACGCTTCTACCTTATTGTTCAGAGAATTTCTTTACCTCTACAGACTTGCCCTTCTTCTCTGCCTGCCCACAGTGTACCTTGATTCTTGCAGTTTCAAGAGTCACCGCATTCTGAGAGCTCATTCTCAGCTCTGCTCCTGGGATCTCCCACCATGCTAACCTCACTCCCTCGTACTCTCTGTGCTGTCCTGATGGAAGCTTCAGTGCCAGAACACATTCACTGTTTAAACTGAGTTAATCTCTTTCCACTCTCTTCCTCCTTGGGTTGGCTGAAATCCTACTGCCTTTTCTCAGTTTCCTACTTTTAATGTCTGTGTTGACTTTGCTTCCACTTCTCCAATGCAATCCATTGTTATGTTCTCCACTTCTTCTTCAATACTAACAAAAACACTATCCCAATTGTCCCCTCCATTCAAATATCTGTCATTGCTCTTTTCTATCTCTTATAAAGCTAACTCCTCCTTGAAGCTGATACTGGCTTCCTTAATTTAGGTACTAGACCAGCACTAAGCTGCCCAGCCTTGGACTGCAAATTCTGTTCCACAGGTGAAAGAGAAATACTTTTTTGACTGAATTTTGAACACCTTTGTTTTAACAACCTATTTCTGGGATGCTACAGATGCATCTAAAGGTCCAGTGGAACCAGACGGATCTGACACAAACATATTCACATCACAAAAAGCCCAGGTTTGACAAGAGGACAGCAACAGATGTAAGGACCCAGAGCCAGGGAGGCTTGTTCCTCTTTGTTGTTCTTGGAGGGGGTACCCCTGCATGTGTATCTGTGTGTATGATCTGAGGCTAGCCAAGGGCTACGAGCTACAGGTCTAGTGAGCCCAGCTGCGTGAGGGTGTTAAATCAAGGCATGTCTCTCAGATGCACTGCCTTCACTGCCAAAAATGTCTAAGGGTCAGGCAGCCTGATTAACCCAGATATTCGGGAGCTGAAAAAACAAGCGTGCTGCAGTACAGCAGTAGCAAAACAGCCAAAGGGGTTCCAGTAACTGTTACATGTGTGTTCTGCTGCCTGTCCTCTTTTCAGTGGGCACTCAGCTTATATGTGTGATGTACCCGGCCCACTTAAGACACTTCACACATGGGCAAGACAGGATACAAAACAGAACCATAGTGTTTTCCAGGCCTCGCTCTGTGATCATCATCTACTTTTGGCACATTTTCTAGGCTTGGCCAGTGCATCCTAGAAAAGCTGGCTACTTCTGAGTCCAATTGCAGTCAGGACTCCTCCCCAGTCTGGGATAGATTTCCTGAACCCTGGAGAAATGCATCCCCCCTACCCTATTTTTGTACTAGTTACAATAGAGGAGAACTCTGGCTCTTCTACTGCTGGCACCATGTAAAACAAGAGAGAACAAGGTAGAAAGATTGTTGTGCTGTGGTGGTGAGACTTGAAAGGAATATTTATTTCAAAAGGCTTCCTGAATAGACTTGTTATGACATTTACAGAGATGTTCAGTACAAGAAATCATGCCATGCTGATCAATATCCCCAACAGTTTGTAATGTTCCAGTCTACTGCTGGTAAACTTGGTGATCTTCTTGGTCTCTCTTTGATAACATCTTGAACAATATGCTCCTTTTCTCTGTCTAGCACTTCCTCTCCTTATATACAGTAGTCTAATATTGACAGATCAACTTTTCTGAGATGTTTTCTTTTGACTGATGGTTCTGTTCACAGGTTGTTCAAAGCCTTGCTATTCTTGATGCTGTCACAGAGAGAAGGTTCCTGAAAAGCTACTATGTGAATGATAGCACAGAAATGTGTATTTATTATGATTTAGTCATTCCTAAAAGCAGAAAGATTTTTCATCTACCACCAGTACCAGTTCACTCTGGTGAACAGCTGAGCTAAGATATTTTTCTACTTTGCATGTTGTCATCTGTAATGTGAAGATTCCATACACCATGCTTCCAGGGATATCTGCTTCATTCCATAGCTTATGAATATTGTATCTGTGATCTCTATCTCAAAATATCAGCAGGTCTCTTCATGGTTCACAGACCTGTCAATAGTAGTGGCAACATGAGCAGTGGGAAAGACCCAGCCTGACTCTGGGAAAGAAAAAAGAGCTTGTTGTGTTAGCTGTTCAAAAAGTATGTATTAGTGGTATGAGCACATTTAATCAAAACTATGGAGTCTTGTGACACCATTTTATGGGTCTGTATTTCAGCATAGAGCTGCATACTAAACCATTTCTCCCAGTTAGTCTTTTTCCACACCTTAATATGGGCCCCAGTTTTCCACTCTGTTAGTTTAAGCAAGGAGTCTGCTTTGGACACAATCCATTATAAAGTCAACCTACCACCTTTTGCAAAAACAAGAGAAGCCAGGAACTGAAAAGACAAGACTGAATTGCCTGGCTGTTCCATAACTTTTTTCCTTTATGTTTCAACCAGGGAAGTGTCCAAGTTACTAGATACTTGAATTAGTCAGTAATGTTCATCTTTAGCATCTCATTCGGTTTGTAGTTGAGTTTTCTACTTCTTGTTCCCTCCTATTCTGGAAGCCATGTGTGCTGGCTGGGAGAGAATTGATAACGCATGCAAGGAGGAGATAGGTCAAAGAGACAAAGCTGATTTCAGTTTTGTCATCACAGTCCTGTCTCTGGAGAAATTCTAGAAACAACTTTAAAAAGATGACCTTATTCAAGATGTGAAACAAAAGCCAGTGCAAGAGAATACAGAAATAAGGTCTGGCTTACTGAAATATATGGGGGGAGAAAAAGAGTCATGAGACCTTTAACAACAGAATGGGATGAGTTTCAGTGAGTCTTGTAGAAATAATACACAGCCTTGAGAACCTCTTTGAGGAAAGGGATTAGAAAAACAGCCAAGAAGTATTAGGGGGTGAGAGAAGGCAGCAAATCAAAAGTGACCTGACAGACAAATGAAGCAGCCAAGAAGATGTTATGGAGAGGGATATTTGCCATGTCATAATCTAAGGATATGGTAGTCTCACACCAGAAAAGTACAATTTTGGATGCCACAGTCCAAGCACTCTGACAAACTGAAGAAAATACAGTAAATTCAAGACAATTAAAGTCTTGGCAGGTAGAACTACTACCTGAGGTTAACAAAACCTCAACAAGTCTAAGCAAAATTAGGTTACTCCAAAAAGTTAAAGGATATTCAGAAGATGGAAAGTATTTACATGAGAAAGTGTTTAGGGTTCAGATAGGAGGAACAAGGTACAACAGGCTGAAACAAAGAAAAAATTCAGATAGCATGTCAGGAGAAACTAGCTGATAGAAAGGTTGTCTAGATTCTTAAATAGACTTTTATAGCACACAGGAGAGTTTCTACCACTGGAATTTTTTGAAAGCAGACTACACAATGTGTCCAAGAATACTTTGTACGAAATTATCAGGGACTGTAGAAAATAGGCTGGAGCATGCAAGACATCTTTTTCTTCTCTAGTCTATATTCCTTTGACACAGAGGCTTTTCTCCATTCACTCCCCTCTGTAGATGTGTATCTGGTCTTCTCCTGACAACAATGAAGGGATTAAATTAGTCTGAGACATAGCAGTTTTTAAAAGATCAGCTCTCAGTATGCTGGAAATATAGCTAGGCACTGCTGTTTTCCATGTAAGTGAAAAAATGTTACTGCAAGATCCCATGAATGGCAAGAATGGGTTTGGAGCCTTGTGCTGGAGACTGAAAGGCAACTTGGAAAATATTTCCGGAGCGGCTCCTTGCAGCCTTCAATACTTGGATTAGTTTTCTGAAATTCTGAAGGAATCTTTTGCTTTTTTCCCCCCTTCTGTGCATTTTTGGTGCTGAACTTTTTCCGGTTTTCCCACACTCCTGCCTGTCACAGAGCAGAAACCACAAAAATGCAGCAAAGTAAAGTCCGTCCAAGGAGCTGCAATTCCATCTCACAAGGATAAACATTTCCTTTGCCAAGAAGTGAGCACAGCACACCGGCATCTTCAAATACACATCCCTGCTGCCCAGCAGAGAATCCCACTGACACAGCCTGTCACCTGTACTAACAAGAGCCACCCAACATGAAAGAAATCAGATAGCAAACCTACCAGAACATACCTGCCAGACCTGATGCTCATATCTGCATTTGCTGAGTTGACAAAATTTACTAACATGTTGTTTTCTTTTTAAATAGTTTCGGGGGATTAATTCTGTGTGCTATCTCTTAAGATAGCAAGAGCACAGGCAGCAAATACACAAACTTCCCCAAAGCAGTTCTGTCCAAGTTCCTTAAATATGCCTTGCAGTTCCAGATTTGATTCACGCACACATTGACAGCATCTTCATAAGGTGTCTTTCATCAGTAATCTAAAACTAAAACTTCTCTCTTTAAGCAGAAAGTGAAAACAAGATCAGGAAACCTCACAGGAGCTTGCTCTGAAAGCTTTACAACTCTTCCGGCTGTAGAGTAAGTACAAGGAAGGAAGCTATGAAAGCAATTTTTCAGGATGAAACAAGTCTGAGAATATATGAGGAAGAACATGATGAAGGATTTAGATTAAAGCAGTTCTGCCATTTAAGAGGAGATAAACAGAGAGTTGAGGAAGCTGAAAACCCAGAAGTCTTGCTCACATTTTCTCATAATGCACAAAAGAGAAGACATACCAAGAAATGGAAAGGAAGGAAACTTACAATCATTAAGCAACATTTCGTGGTGAATATTTTTGTTTGCTTTTAAAGATAACATTTGTTTTTAAAGATAACTGTCAAATCCATCCACTTACCTTAGAATAGCAAGCACTATATAACTAAACGCTTACTAAAAGTTAAAAGAAGAATTTCTACAATTAATGAGAAAAACTATCATTACATCAGGCACAATATAAACATTTCAAATGAAATAAACACTTGTGCTTGAAGGCCTAAATCCAACATTGTGTGTTAAATTTATGGGAAAACTTAGCTCAAGGGCAGATTATTTTGTTAAAAGTATTGGATTGCTTTGTTGCTTTGTTTTGGCTTTTATTTTGGCACCCTCTTCTGATCCACCAGATTCTAGCCCCCATCAAAGATTAGACAGAGGGAGTGACTCAAGTGCCTAAACATAGATGTACCATAATTGGTGCTCTCAGATTACTTGAGACATCTGCATGGGACTGACAGATACAACAAAAGATCTACAGAAGACCTGTACTCATCTGGAACAGCAGCTGGAGGTCAGGTGGAATAGCCCTGGGCATCTAAAATGCCACTAGCAACCTGTATTTACATTACTGAATCCCACTCTGGGATCAATCTGACAGTTCCTATGTCCTTAACTTTGTACGATGTTACAGTTACCTTCCATACCCTTGTGAAACACACAACTGCAACGTAGTGCAATGCTTATTTCAGTACGTCCACCTCAGGTTATTCTGAGATTTATCCTGGACAGCACCGCCAAAAAGATCTGTCAAAGTTAGATGTAGACAGTTTCTTTTCCAATTTTCATTTTCAGGGGAACCAGTGCCAACTCCCTATTGTGGATGGAAGAGATAAAACTTACTTGGAAATCCTCTGGGCTGCAGCCTTTCTGATCACTGCCTGTCTGTGGTTTGTTGGAGGCTTTGGAACCAGCTGAGGAGCTGTACTCTGGGATGGCATCACTTTGTGCAAACTGGCTGCCTTCTGGATACTAGAAGTGGCACTTGATGTCTTGTGAGCATCAGAGCCAGCTGGCATAGATATATGACTGGTGCTGGATTGTGAGTAGTTGGCAAAAACAGCCTGGGTAAAAAAAGAAGAAAATCCCATAGTAACTGCTGATTACCTCTGTGAAAATTGCTGAGAATGCTGATGGAGGTGGGTGACATTTTTGTGAAGGATAATATATACCTGGTGAAGGCAATCCCAGGGCTCCAGGGAAAGTTGCACACATAAAGAGTTAAGTTGTTAAGTCAGTGAAGTACTTTTTAGAGCTGAATTTTACGCCCTTGGAAGCCAGGACTAGCCAGGACTAGCTAGTAGTGACAACCTCACTAGTGCCACAGAATTCTACTATTCTGGATTAAAAAACAAGAGGCCCAATTCTCAATCTATACTTACAGTGGGCTTTCATCCACAAAGAAGTAAAGATTTTATTACATTGACTTTCTGCATTATCTTGATAAATTATTCTTCATGTGGGAGGTGGGACTGAGACACAGTTCTAGGAAAGAGAAAGGTTATGGGGAAGATGATACAGTGCCACTTATTTGGTCTAACTGTGTAGGTGCTTGGAATAACAGAAAAGCTCTGGGTACCTTCTTCTGAAAAAGAAACTTTAAGTCCACCACTGACAAAAAAGGAAATCCCCAGTAATATCAGGGAACAGAAAATACTTCTGTTCCTATAGCATGTGGGAGAGTAAGCATGTTGGAGATTTGACACAAGGAACAAAAGGATCTGCATGTTATGAGACACTGGAGAACTGAGCAGTGGACTGGCAAAGCAGGGAGTGGAGAATGTTCCCCCTTTGGGAGCTCTGCAGACTGCTAAACTCTCTTCAGAAAGGAGCAACCTGCTGGGAGTTGTGCTTTGTCTTTTCTCGAAGTCAGTCAGATTCCCAGCACAGAGGCAATACTGTAACCTTGTAATTTGGCATCTAGAGGTCAGTGATAGGAGATAAGGGGAAGAGCTGAGGCCTGAGTGTGACCCTGGGAGCAGTACTCTTCACAGAGTTTGTCCTCAGTTTCTCCTTGGGTGGAAAATACACAAAGCCACAGCAAATGGGCTCCAGGCTCCAGAGAAAACCACAGTCTGAGAGCTGGCTGAGTCTCAGCACAAAGACAGGAAAAGCCCCTCTCCCCCGCAATCCTCTGGCAAATGGCAGAGCAGTGGTGTGTGGGAAGGCGTTTCTGACAGGCAGAGCTCTAGGGAGAAAAGGAAGTGCAGGAGCCAAAACAGGCCTGTTTCCTAACTAGAGCTCACTGACAAAATGTCCTTGAGCTCCCAATCCTTCTTAACCTCTCCCTTCCCTGAAGCTCTACCTTGACTGCAGCTTCCAGATTTTGAATTAGGAAGCTAGTACAAGTGTAGAAGCCTGGAAAATAGCAGCCACACCCCACCTCTCCCCAGAAAAACAAACTAAAATGGAACTTGGTTTAGTCTCTTGCATCTCAGAGCCTGACACATCACAGGGTTGGGATGGAGACCCCTCAAGTTACTGCACCACTTCTTATTCAGCAGTGACATTTCACTGTGAAATGGTATTATCCATCTTTCCTGTAAGTTCTTTTGATATTGTGCATTTTTCCTGTAAGTTCTTTTCTTGTGACTAAAATCACTAAGATCCTGGAGTCCACAACGCATACAGTCATAACCCTTTCCCCGTGTTAATATGCACTGGCAAGGAGGTCCATGACTCTGAAGAAACAGCAAGCATGGATGCTCTAACAAAGCCTGATTGGCAAAAACTGTGCTGAAACCTGCCTAAAGAAAGGTCATGGACGTTTTTCTTGGGGGTTACAGACTTCCGAAAAGGCCTTTGTCTGCACACGGTGCTGAGATTCTGGCTATCTCCCAAGCAAGGATGGGGAGACTGGAAGCTGACAAGGACCATGGCTTCTGGATTCGCCTACAAAGTATACTGCCCTGCTGTAAACTCCATGGGGACAGGACAGGAAACCAGGAGAAGCTACTGTGCAAATAAAGAGGACAGCCAGGGAGAGCAGAGCCTGACCACACAAAGGAAGGGTTAGGAAGAGTTTTCAGCACATCCAAAACATAGGAGACAGACCTTATCCCTGAGGATTCTGAAGGCTAAGGGTCTAGAGAGAGCAGAAGCCTACACAAACCCTGACAGATGCAGTCCTGAAGCAGTTGGCATCCTACAACTATTTCTGCTTCAAGTGAAAAATTCTCAATTACAGTTCCCAGGCTGGCAGATTTAACTTGATGTTGAGGAGACATTTGCTACCCTAACAAGTCTCTAGGGCTACAAATCTGAAAAATACTAAAAAAAGCTGTAAGACATTTTAGCTAAAATTTCTGTAAATTATTAGTGAGTTAATTCTTGCGCACAATTTTCTGGGGAGGCAGGACAGCATCAACCCTGTCTTGCCCAGGAAGAAAGTTAGCACTGACAGAGAAAATGCTTTTCCCCAAGTCACAAACTGAAGCAGTATCTCCTTGCTTCCACATCTACAACATGAACACCATACACAAAGTATTATCTGTACAAAAAAACAGTAGTTTTTAATTAGAAAATCTCAATGTGTACACCTTGTCAGTAAGGACAATGAACGTCTAAGAGTTTTAGTCAGTAGCAGTTAAGTTTGGGCTGTTAGTGATTAAAAGCAGAGAAGTAGCGTAGTGCTTTGAAGAAAAGCAGATATATTAATGATCTTCAAAAACAGAAAGAATGTTCCTGGCACTTACCATCCCTGTATCTAACACCCATCCCTAGCACAGTAATGGAACAAATGTTGCAAGCAAAAACATGTTCATTGTGTGACCAGAGGAGGTAATGAAGCTCATTTCCTGTGAATCTGTCTTACAGCATCTAATATAAAGCATACCCCAAATTATGCCTCCCTTCATGGGTCTGGGCATTCTTGTGTTGATTTTGTGCTGTCTAATTAGGAGTGGTCTCATGCTGCAGCCTTTGCCCTAATGGGAACAGTAGCTGAACCCCCTTCCCAGATATATGGCTCTTGATTTTAATGAAATTTGTATGAAACATAGCTGTGAGATTTCTATCCCACAGTCATTCACATTCAATTGGATCAGCAAGTCTGAAAAAGATGAGAGACTCAGCAGTGTATGAGAACTGACAGACAGATGCACACACACATGTATTGCATAAAGATCCGTGCAGCTAGTTCCAAATCCCTGGTGCTGCAAACTGAAATGTTTATAAGCAATAAACAATAACGAGGTTCTAAGTTTAAAAAAAAAAAAAGAAAAAGAAAGCAAACCCAACAAAATACAACCCACCACTTTTAGAAAAGCAATTGTGTTTCAGATAACATTGCAAAAATACAGGGAATTAACAGTCTTGGAAGACCTTTCCAGTCATATAAATTGTTTAGTGGAAATTCTTTTGAACACATACTAATGCATTCAGTTAAATCAGTTTGGATACAACAATCTGTTGAATTGAAAATTCACGGAGAGGTGATAAAGAGCAGGCTCAAAATGTACTATTAACTACCATAGTATTAAACTGCACTAAGAGGAGTATCTTGGGGCCTTAAAGAAGAGAAGCTCATGGTATGCACAGACTGTCCTGAACCATGTCCTCCTTGGTAAGTTCTTCAGAGCAAGAAAAAAATATACTAAATTCATTTGACTTGGTGCCTTCTGTTTTATTTCTCTCTCAGCACTGCTAGTTCTCTGGGGCAAGGATTGGGCTGTATCATTGTATTGGAAAGATAGTTAATAAATCTGGGCATTTCCATAATTCTAATAATAGTGACAGGAGCAGAAACATGGGGACAAAATTTCAGCTGGTATAAATCAGCTCAGACTACTGCTTTCAGAATGGTTGTTCTGTTTTACTTACACTGAGACTTTGACTCATCACTATCACAAGACTCAAATAGGAAAAATGGCAGTTAGCACATTTAGTGGGAAAACAATCTGAGGGAGAAAGCTGCAAAACAAGAAGAAACAAGAAACTGAAGAAAAAGAGATACTGCAAATCTGACAGCAGTTCAATATTTAACAGTCTAGAAAACAATTTAATGATGTTCGAGACTGCATTCAAAGAGGCCCTGTATCCTCAGGCAGGAATAATATAGTTCTAGGAATACTAAGAATATTATTCACAGTACTCAGCACTTCCAGTCAGATCTAAATAAATGGTAAGGTTGTCAGAAGAGAATCACAAATATTAAATGACAAAAATTTGCTGAACTTCATCAAATGAGGAATATTTCAGAGGACATACAATTTTTAAATGACTGAGAGGAAATTATTTAAGATTAACTTAGCCTAATGTTCTACAGCATAAAATCTACTTAAAACTTGTGATTGAAAATGTGATCACATAACTGCCCACACAACTCATTAACATGATTCATGTCTTGTTTAACATGAGCCTTTTTGATGTAAGCAGGACTGACGGGGATCATTCCACCATACAACTGTACTTCCCTTGTTTTAATTTAGCTTTTTTCCCATGTGAAATATTTGGCATAAAATTTTAAACCCAGTAGATGCTAGGCTAAGCAGACAGAGCATAGCCACACAAAGAAGGAACCTCCCTAACAGCTAATGGCATCTTTCCAGTACAGGAAACAATTAGAGAATAAACAATGATGGTATATTAACTGTCTTGCCAACTGCAGCAGTGATAATAACATCGAGGTTATAATGTGCCACATGAAGTCTCCTTTAAACATTAAAAATAGTGTTATAAGACTGTTTTTCTTGTCTTTTGGTTTGATTTTATAATTCTTGTTCCTTGATTTTACTGATATCAGATTTAAGCTTCTTGTCTCTATGTTCAAACTCTTCCCCTTTCTATTTTTGTTCTCTTTTCTCAAGGTCTGTGCTGTCTCTGTTCCTGCTCCATATCACTCCACCTATTTGTTAGATTCTCATCCAGTCAGTTTGATGTTTTTCTTTTTGTCCAAGTAACAAAGTACCTATTCTGGCATCAAAGGTCTATTTCTATCATACTACACTGTGTGAACTAACTTCTGCATACAATGAGTGAAAACTTCGTTGTTATTATTCCTCTTCCTCCACCCACACAGTATTTGCTATTCTGCAGATTGTTAAATGCCTGGAGAAATCATCATCATTCTTAAGTGTCTGGAAAGTGCTCAACCAAGAGTGAGTGCTGCAACAAAGCACACAACAAGCCTTCACGTTAACACACATGATAAGATAGATCTACTGCATGGTAGATGGAGGGATTCTTATGACACAAATACTTGACTAGAAAAGCCCATGCTTTCCAGTGCATCTATCTCATCTGCAACATACTGAATTGGTTTATACACAGGAGAAGCATTTGCTGTGTTATTAATCATGGTGCTTCTGTTACTCGATCACATATATATAGTCATATATGTAACTAGTCCCTTTGCCAGAGATAGTAGGAAAGACTGGCGTCTCGTCATGTTGCATGGTCCCACCACACTCAGGGTGTGCCCCAAGACATATTAATTAATAGATGTACTTCAGCTACTGAAAAATAGCTAGTCTGCCTTCTAACTATAACAAGAACTTGAACAATCAGATGAAAGAGTCTTGGAAATATCCTGAATGCATTCCCCAAAGTAGAGAGATGATGACACTCTTTCAAGTGATAGGCCTTCAATCTTGGGGGATATATTTCTTCTGCTCAGGGGAGACTGACAAATTTTAATGTAGCAGGCAAGACACCAAAGGATGGAGTAGATCTCAATACATGGGAAGGAAGAGAAAGGAAACAGCAGGCAATGGGAGATAGATAGCATAGGTGACACTGACAAGGAAATGTGGTAAAGCCATGCAGGCTAGGGTAAGCTACATGAACCCTAGCTTAAAAGGGAGGACAAATGAGGGTCAGCATGAAAGGGTGGTGCAGAAGCCAAAGCAGTGTGGGTGCGAAGATGAGAGTCAGAGAATGCATAAGCAGCAGAAGAGAGAAGGCAGTTCTTAGAAAAGCCTAGTTAAAGAACTGAAGTCTGAGAAGCTAACTAACAGAAGGGAGAGGTCAGTGACAGAAAGCTAGAGAGGGTGCAGAGGAAGACGAGGGTAGCGCTGTGACTGGCAGGGAGGGCATCAGAGGAGCGATGCAACTGTGACTGGAAGAGGAGGGATGGCAGGGTCCATACAATGTCTTGGATAGGAAGTGTCCAAGAGACAATCATTTTATTAAGATGACATTTTATTCATGATAGAAAGTCTGAAGGCCCCCGTGTTCAGCAAGTATCTTTCTCCATTAACATCAAATTTAGCGCAACCTGAGCCCTGCAGCATGGCAATAGCCTCAATACAGCAACTCCAAAATGCTTGGCTCAGAACGAGAAAGGAGGGAGAGAAAGGAGGGGGGACGTTGTGGGAGTGAGAGGAGGTTTAACAAAGAATCACTTTAACAGAAACTCCTGAGTAATGGCTCTGCCCAGGCCAAGAATAACATCAGCTCAATGTCAGCAGTTAGAAGAGGGCTCAGCCAGGCCCCATGGCCAGCTCCAGCCTCTTCACAGGCACAAGCCAGTTTATGGCCCTTTCCTGAGCTCGTGAGCAGCCACATCTGCCCACCCAGAGCCCCGTGGACAGAGATGAAAGGAAGACCTTCTGCATGCAGTGCGAGTGAGAAGACTGTAGTAGGTGAGAGAAGTTGAGGATAGAAATTACATGGCTAAGTAAGGGCCTTGAAAGAAGGAGAGCACGGAGCAAAAAGCAGAAGGGCCTCTCCTTCAACATACTCCCAGAAAAGGATGAGGGCAATTTGCCTATAACCTATGCTCAAGGACCCTAATGACTCATCTGCTTCACAGGAGGGAGAGTGGGAGTTCAGACGTCCATGTGTTAGGTCTGTTCATGGGAGTACAGTCATGCTGGAACATGTTTGTTCAGACTGTGAACAAACAGCTCCTTGCTACTGGAGACCAAGCTGTTTCGAATGAAGGTTTGTTTACCCAAAGGCTTCCTTCCTTTTAGCAGGGAAGGCTTTTTGCCATCACTCAGAATACACCTCTCTCCCCATAATAACAAAGTAAGGTAACAAGTGTATCAATTAAGTCATTATAACTTTGAAAGATTCCCCAGGCAGAATGGAAATGCTGTTCCATACACAGTGGTCCACCACTGGCATCTAGGTGTCATCCAGAACATCAATAATACAAGCTCTTTTTCTTATTCCTCCAGCTCTTAAGATGTCAATGTAATGGAAGAAGCTATTGGGAACAACAGTATCAAAATGCTATAAAATTACTGCAGTGATTTTATATCCATATATTTTATATCGAGTCATATTGGTTTTGTTGCAACCCACTTTAAGAGCTACTTCCTTCACAAAATCTGTGCCATATGTACTGTCTCTGGGTTTGTTCTGCACATCTAAGACTTAGCACTGCTACATCCCAGGCAGGTTTTTTCTTAGTTACCTGTTGCCGTGCTTGGCTTTGCTCTAACAGCTGTCTTGACTGAAGTTTCTGCTGCTGAAGTTGCTGCACAGCAAACTGAAGTTGATAGCTGGGATGTGTCAGAGGACCCCGTGTCACCTTGTTGTAGACACTGTTCGCCATCTCTCCTTCCAAGGCAAAATGATGATTCTCTAGAGCCCTGAGGAAAGAAGAGCCATCATGTTTTCACCACTCTGCATACAAGGACTCCTGCCTATGAGGCACTGCTTCTTACAAAAAATCTCTTAATATTTAGCCAGCTATGAATTTGCACTAAGTGGCTTTAGCAAGCACAACACCTGCTAGAGGTGCCATGTGCCAACTGCTTCCTGCTAAGCACTTCCTTGAATTCCAGGCTGGGACTATGTTACTAGATGTTCTCTGGAGGAGAAAAAAGGAAAGGAGAATAAAAACTCTAAACTGGAACATTTCTGTGGCTGATTAGCATTGAAGACAGGCAGAACAGCAGCAGGAAAAAGACTGATTACCATCACTAATGAGGTAATTATTTATTTGGGTTTGTAGAGACTTTAATACAGTAACACAAGGCTTACACTAAGCACATACATGTTGCAGTGGCAACGGAATAGAAACAGACACGCAGTACAACATCCAGAGAGGACACAGGACTAGTTGGGTGAGGTTGCAACTAGGATACATACTGACGCCATACAGTTACAATCCAAAAGGCTTGGGGGGAGTGAGACAGGCTCATTTCTTTCATCCTCAGAGCAATGCAAGCCTTTCCCAGAGGACAAAAGGCCTCCTGCAAAGAGACAGGAGCTCTTACAACCCAGGCTTACATGGTAGGAGTTCAGCTGTGGCCTGCAACATGATAAGTACCAACAGAAGCTCACTGGCTTGCTTTGAAGTTTGTAAGCCTTGGTGAGAAGGCAGCACCAAGACACTTCTACACAAGGCTGAGGGGCTTTGCAGAGAGCAGGTGGCAGACTGACAGGACCACGACTTGTCCTGAAGAGGCCACAATGGCCCAGCAATTCACACATTCTGTGCTCACAAGACAGATGCTGTATGACCCACTGAATCCTGACATTCCGGGTAATATAACCTTCAAGCCTCAACGCCTGAGCTTCCCAAGTGTCTGTTATCTTTGTCAAGTTTCTCTCAGCCACTACTTCTAAATTTTTCCCTTGGATTCCCAGGGCAGACTTCCCTTTTATTTTCTACCCACATCATACATAACTGGGACGTAAAAGATAATTGGTGTCTTTCATGCCACAATTTGGCGTGTGGGTCGTGGTTTTGGCAAGCGAGTTAACTGCAATCTCTTCACTTCAGGAACCTATCAAAACTTACAACCTAGATTCTTTAAACATATCACAGCTTGCCTTGAATTTGTTGCTCCTTCCCCCAAAAGCTTTGTCATTGCAAACTCTTAAAATATTCAGAAATAAGAGAATTCTCTCAAGCACTCTTTAAGCTATTCATTCAAATTATATTATTAATTGTCACAGGGGGTCCGGTGCTGATCAGCCTCGGTATGCCACGACCTTCCTAGAGAGAGCATCCCGCAGAGAACAGCTCTTTCCAGCGGGCACTTGAAGGCCTCCCTGAGTGATAGGTGATTTCAGCAAGTGTAGCAACTCCTCAGCTACAAGTGATTCCAGCTCTTGTAGTTCAGCTCTTTGTGAAATCACCCAAGGCAGACTCGGGGACAGAGAGACAGGAGCCTCGTACAGCAGGTCCACAGAGGTAGCCTGTATCTTCCAGCCACTCCACTAACAGAAGGCCACGGACGGTTGCTCCCGTGAGTAAGGGGCAGAAGCAGAGGCTTTTTATGGGAAAGGAAGGGTGGGGTAGGAATCAATTAGCCAACGGGGTACGGGCTATTACCATAAAGAAACAAGGCATGTTGGGAGCTCACCCTGACTCAGGAAGGTTGCTTGTGTCTGGGGAGATTCTCTTGAGGCTCAGGCCTCTCTCCTCCAAGGGAGTGAAGAGGGCTCCTGCGCCAAGGGCTCACAGCCCTCCACAATTAATTCTAGAAACTAACGTTTGTTCCAGCTCCTCCCATATCTACCTCTAGCTCAGAACCTGCAATACATAAAATTCATCCTTTGATCCAAAAGAATGCTTATGAAACTAAGGATTGAGTGATTATTTCTAAAATGTAACAATCAAGACAAAATGGAGGAGACAAAACTGATATAAATGAAATCTCCACTAAAACTGGACCTGCCAATAGCCAGATTTTGTGCCATGGATATGCTGTACAATGACTGCAGTCTGCAGTACTGTGAGAGCCACTATCTAAATGGCAAAATTTTAGTAACATTTCCTGATTCTCGTTTCTTTTGTTTTGAGATATCTGGCAAAGGATTAACTGTTACGGAATTACATATACTTAAGACTGATTTTTTAAAAATGCACTGAGATTGCTGCCTTTCTCCAACCTTTGTCCAATTCAATGAACTCTCAAATGCTCTCACTGGTTTCTAACCTGCTTTAATTCACTTCTTCTGTTTCAACCAATATACTGGACATAATATTGCCCAGGTAAGCTTGGCTTAAATTACCCAGAAAAGCACTGTTGAAACTACGTTATTAATCCTTTAGGAAGAACTAAATTTAAAAACACCAAACAAAACCACAATAACTTTGACTAACATTTTCTTGCAGCACAATCTTGTACACAACTTCCTACAGCTCCGATACCTTCTCTTCACATGACACAACAAAATAGCACTTACTTTTTTTCTAGACACTATATTGAAAACACTGTTGCTTGCCTAAGTAGATTTTATCCTCGTGGCCTGCAGAATCCTTCTGGATTGAATATGCTTCTGTTGGCTTCTATGGGTTTTCTTTATTTACAGACAGAAATCAAAGTAAATGCGTTATTCTGCATTTATGCATTATGTTGCAAAACGTAACTTCAACCTTCTCTAACATAAACATACAATACTTGATAACAGAAAGCCAGTGTATTTGCCAGTCTTGGGGTCACTTTCATAAAGAGATATTTCATCTGCAGTTTTGTAAAGTCCCCACACAACGTGTTATCAAGTGCTGACACTACATCTAAGGCCATGTTTGCCCTGGTACAGAACAGGGCTTAGCATCTGAGACTTAATACACTGCTGCCAGAGACATGCTCCTGCTCTCAGTCCATCTGCCATGCTCGCAGGAATGCATCACAGAGCATCTCCTATTCTCAGTCTCTGCCTGTTGGATGATTTATTAAAGCGTGACAACACTTTTGCACCCTTAAACAGAAGTTAGTTCTGCCTAAGGAGATTACAACAGGTTCAGCACCATAATGAAGGCTGCAAAACAGCTGTAGAGGACCTCACACCTTAGCGGATACTAAAGAGTTTCACTTGTTAGGGAGACTGTATAAATATCCCAAACTGAATTAAAAGCTTTCTCACAACTCACACTGTTTTAGGCAAAGTCAAAAATAAGCAGAAAAAACCTCTACACCCCTAATGGAAATGAGGATTGTAGAGTCAGTACTCACAGACCTGCTTGTTTTCAATTCAAGATTATTGCTTGAACAATAATGATTGAATATTCATTTCTTTACATGTACAGACAACAGATTTAGGCACATATGCACACACATGCAAATGGGAAATAGAAATTCCTGCCTGTGCCACCAGAAAAGGTTTGGTTTCATTCTGTCAGCCAGGCTGGTTGTGAGCAATCTTCTCACAGCTTGCTCAGGATTATTTATGAGTTGCTTAGTTTAGAGACCTGGCCAGGATTCAGGCCTTCACTATGCACAGGAAATCTCAGCCTTTGGCATTACGGCCCATCCTTTGTAAGCAAGATTTCTGTCCTTCCAGCAGCTCTTCGGGCTACTCAGTGTTTTTGGCAAGAAACCCACTGTGTTCCTTTCTTTCAACTGTAGTTTTCATAAAGGCTGGGCCAGAATTCCCTCTTCCAATTCACTGACAGCAGAAAACCTCTCTGCTGCAGTTTTTGGTACCACGAAAGATACAGGTTTGCTTCTGAGACCATTTTCAACAAATCACCAAGCAATTATGATCGGCATCCAGTCTAAAAGGGCTAGAACACCATACATTCATCTCTAGGTTTCCTGGTTCCGAACTACCTTTCTATTCTAGTTCCTTTTTCCAATTCATTAGCTCTTTTCTAGTGTAAGCAACCTTTACGCAATCAACTACCTACACCTGTACTAGAAACTAATGTCAATGTACTAAAATACTAAATACTAATAAAATGTTAATGCATTTGTTCATTGATTACAGAAAAAAAAGTCTCTATGAAATCCAGTCTCCATACAGACGGGATGTGATTATCAGCTCTTACAAGAAAGGAGAGAGCTGGCTTCTGTTTCCACTTCAAAAAAATTTGAAGGGAATTCCAAGGACTGAAGTTGTAGACAAGACCAGACCTGAGAACACCAGTCACTGAGGATCTCATAGTTCCAAAGAACTGTTATGACAAACAGCAAGTCTGTACTAAAAGAATGACACATCAGGCTCACATTTATATTTCAACTGAAGCCTTCTTCCAATGGCACAGCTGGGCACTTGCTTGATACCGATTCTTATGTGGCAGGCAACAATACCAATTCATGAAGTGTTCTCCACATATCACTCACTAAGCAGGCACTTTTGAAATACTTGAAAAGTGTACATCCCATTGAAAGGCGGTGCAAACTAGGCTGAAATTACTGTGTAAATGAAGCTTCAGCATTCATGAAGAACATTCCTCTGTTTAACCCTGCTTAGTTTGTGAGAACTGATAGGATCACAGCAGAAATCAGCATGTCTGGAGGCCTAGCAAACTGAGAAAATAATTATTTTCCTATTAAACAAGGAAACAAGCTGACAATGAAAGTACTTTGCATCTTTTCCTGTAAAGGCTGGAGCTAAGGAGGAACAAGAGCCATTGCTGGCAATAAGGGAACCCAGTGCATTCATAAATCAGTGCTCCCACCTTGCCATAGAATGCAAGACAATCTTGGGCAGCAGTTTCTTTCCCACAGGGCATTCAGATGGTATGACAAGTCTAGGAAGTTTTCAGTACAAATCCTTGGTGAGCACCAGCTGCTAGAAAGTGGTTGGCATAGTAACTAACGATTCTGTCTAGTGTGGCAGCTCCCAGCATCCTGCTGACTTATGTTCAGGCACTCAGAAAAACACAGAACATTTTCTTTGGCACACTATGTGCTTCTTCCATCCCTAACAATAGGTCCTAGATTGAGGCTGGCTACAGAGCAATGATAAACAGAGTGGGATAAAGCCCAGGACGCTGGGGGCCTGGCTGGGATGCAGGAGTGTTGAGCCTCTCACTTGCCTCAGGGTCTTTCTTTGTCTTTCTCCTTCTTTCCTTCCCCTCAGCTTCAAAAGCAATAAATTAAAACTGAAAAACAGAGCAACAAGTCTTTGAGAATGGTTTCCTTCCGGCCTCTGCTGTTATCAGGAGTGTCTATGAAAGAGTGACTTTGGTGCAGTTTAGTCAGCAAGAGTCTACATTTTAGCATGGACTGTAGCTCTGATCGCTGGAACATGCAAGCCTCTAAAAGCCTTCTGCTTTGTAACATAGCATGAGCCATGTTACAAAGGTAAAGAAAAATAGTCTCACAAAACACCAGAGGAGAACAAAGCATTTTGAATATTCCTAAAAGAGCTAATCCTAAAAGCCTGGGATTTTGGAGATCTGAGGCACTGGGAGCTGTCCAGAACTCGCCATGGTACAGGTACTTGGAGACAGGGAAGGGGCAGGAAGCAGCTGGCCTGTATAAAATGAGGATGCCCTCACCTGACCTGCAATCTACTTTTGTACTCTTCAAGAGAAGCTAAGAAAAAGCTTTTAAAGTTAATGAGTGGCTTGTAAAGCTGCATTGGCACAATCAACTTGCAGAACTGCATTTTGGGTTCAAAGTGACAAGTACAGTCTCCCACGGTAGAAGTGGCGCAGAGATGCAGGAGAGTTTCTGTCACAGACCATCAATCAAACTTTCCTCTCTTAGTGATGAGGCATCTTGAAATAAGTTTCAGCTTTAGTTCTTCAGCTTCCCCCTTTCCCAGCAGCTCAAGCTACTTTTACTACAGAAGGGGCTCTTACCCTCAGTATATTTGTGCCACGGTAAAACAGAAGATGCATAATATCCATGTGCAAAGCCTTAGGACTGAGGTGGTTTAGGCAAAAAACATGAAAAGTTTTGTGAATTTAGCTACAGTTTCCAGATCCATTCACAGGTTAACTGTAAGAGCTACCAGAGGAACAACTCAAGCATTCCAGGACATATTAATATGCATAATATCTAGCAAATGTCAGGAGTCCCCCTCTGCTATTCTCACAATTCCCCCTTTCAGCTGAGAGAACTGATATTGTTACAAGAATTTTATTCAGAAACAAATACGTAAGCAAAAGCATCCAAATTATCTCCTTGTGGTGCAGGATCAACACACGTTTCAGTGGCTCTAGGAGTCCATGTGTCACACTCAGCTGCACAACTCCACAAGCAGGTATGCATTCAGCGTCAATTTCCTCCAACATTCCCAATTAAACTTAAATTTTCTCTGTTTTATTATATGACATTCTTCTTATTTCAGGACTAAACCTTCACTACTAGAACTATGCCTCCTTTGAGCTGAGCCAGCCTTGGCACACTTAACTCCCTTCTTTTTCCTCAACTCAGTCCCTTCTGGCCTTGATTGCACATTGCTTTTCTGTGAACTTTTTCCACTTTGTTATTCCAGATGTGCATGCACAATAGCTATACAAGGAAAGCCCACTGCCTTCTTGCTCCTTCACTTTTTTTCTACAAGTACTGTCAAAGTCCACAGGCTTCCTTCTTTTGTGGTATATGTTGCTGGATAATTTATTTCCTGCTTCCTAGCTTCTGAAACTTATTCTTGCTGTTTCCTTGCCATAGATAAACTTGGGTTTTGGAACATAAGTATTTTCTTATAACTTAGGCAATGCAGATCAGGAATTAAATGCCTTTTACATCCTAAGTCTCCATACACAGGCAAGGTCATGAGTGTTGTCTAACCTGCAAGGTTAGAAATGAGGTGCATCAAAACAGCCTTCTGAGAGTCTAGGAGAGGAAGGGCAGAATGAGAATGGAGCACTGGAAAACCTCTTCAGGCAAGGTCTAACCCATCTCAGCTACTCCTGGATTTAGCTGGCATTATCAATCTCTTACTTTCAGAAGCACTAAACTTGCCAGTCTCAGCAACTTAAATCAAATATTTACCCTTCAGTGGAGACAATTTTTGTTGGGCCCCTAGTAGCATCCTTGGCTTCATGCCTGTTACAAAATACTGTCAGTCTCTCTGACCTGGGGAATACTTGGCCGGTAAACAACACTTTTTTTTTTCCTTCTCCTTACACATGGTAGCTCTGACATTCACTAGCAGAAAGGCTGAATCAAGAAGATAACCAACAGCCAGCTAACTGCAAAGTTCAGTGTCTTCATCCTATTGTGGCTTATCAGGTCACTGGAGAAGTAATGAAGGTAACCGATCATATCTCCTCCAAGTGATCCAGATTAACAAAATCACCCAGCCTTTCTACCCTCAATTAGTGCAAACACAGGGTTGAGCTTTATTGAGTGGAAGGCACTTCTGGCTTCATGTTCCTTGCTCGTATTTCCACGCCTGCAAACACAGAGCCTGAAAAAATATTTTAACAGCAAGACATATATACAGTAAGACTAAAACAGAAACCTGGTATCATTTTGCTCTCATAAGGAAGTTTTGGGGAGGATTACCTGCTTAACTCTGACATGCAACTGCCTGAACTGTGTTGCGTGGTCCCCTTACACTCAACCCCCAATTTAAACTATTAATTAATTAAGGAAGTTCAGACAGAGCAGGGTGGACACAACGAATTTACCTCACTGTACTGTCTGGATCTGCTTTTAAGTCATTCAGACTAAGAATATGTGTTAAGTGCTATCTTAAATTTGATCACTGATCCTGGTCCAGGCAAAGTTTCTGGAGTGAATATACACACTTCACAGAATCCAAAGTACCAGAAAATTAGATGCAGTCTTGAACCACTTATAGACAGGAAAGGCACTCCTCACTGAAGAGGTTCCACTGTAAAAGCCTAGCATGAATCAAGTGGGCCAACTTGATGAACATGAGTTGTAATGACGTTCTTCTACTTTTTCTCTTTCACTGTAGACAAGTTTATTGAAAACCAAACTGAAAAAGACTTACAGGCTCTATTTATTTCTAGACATAAAGACTTTTTTAGTGCTTTATGCAAGCAGACTTTGCATTCTATGGGTGGATAGCAGCAGTAGCACATGAGGACGAAAACAGTAAACAGGCACTGTTATCTGTCTAGAATATGCTTTTGACTGAGCCTGTAATTAAAGTCACTAATCTCTCCTGAAAACCCAAACTCCTTACCTCTCTCTAGAGAGGCAGGGGTTAAATCAGGACCACTAAATTAGCCCTGCACCATCATGCCTTTGAAAAGCCGCTCACAGAGTTAACAGGGAAAGAGTGAGACTGTAGCTGCTGTCCCAGCCAACATTTGGTTTCTATTACAGTGAATAAATCTCCCTCTCCTCCTTTTCTTTTCTTACCCCCTTTTTATATTAAAAGTCCATCAAACACATTTTTTTCCTTTCATATTTTCCATTAAGTTTCCTCCTGCATAAGCTTTCCCGGAGTGTGGTGCTCTTCACTGTATGTGCTCAAGCAGCAGCTGCAAGATCCCAATGAGTAAGAAAATGGGGAATGAAGAAAGCAGCTCAGGCTCCTCTTTAAATCCAAAGAGGCAAGTGAAAAGTTACAGTTGGGCTAAATTGGTGAAATCTAGAGTACTTGAGAAGAATAAACAAACAAACAAAAAACAGGCTGTTGAGTTTTGCAGGGTTAGGATTCATGAGATGGGGGAGAGTACTCAAAGCCCTGCCCCTGCCCAGAGCTAAATGCCCCTGCCACCATCAGTATCTCAAAAGACATATAGCACAGGATGGTGTTACACTAGAGGGTCTTAAGGATTCCTTAGGGTTGTGCTGTCCAGATCTCATACAACTTGAGGCCCAAATAAAATTTTTAGTGCCCTATGACCATGCAGTAGAGACCTCTCATGCACTTAACTTTGGCTATTTTGTTGTCTAAATATTAAATATCTAGTACACTGAAACCTCTAAAGACCATGTCAAGCCTCTAGATTCCACAAAATTTGCACTGAAACTAATTAAAGCAACTAACTTGGCTTGACATCCAGAACAACTATCACCTTCTTATATGGTAGATGAAGACTGAGTGTCTCTTAGAGAAGACTTGATAAATCTGGCAGCTTAGATGGTCTGTCTATGGGGACAATGCAGCTGAAGTATACAGTTGCCTGACATCATGACTATACATCTCAGGAATTATAGCCAGATATGAGAACTTCACAAAAGAAGCAATACCTCTACATTTATAATCTATATACCTAAAGGGAAGGTCAGCATCTGTTCTGTACTTCTGAGCAAAAAAATTCACCTAATCAGGGATTGTAGAAAGTGTCACCTGAAAGCCACCTGGCCACAGTTATATTAAGATACATGTTTCAGGTAAAGGAGGCAGAGAAGCAGCATGGCACCAGTAAGATGCATCTGCTGTGCCACCATTCAGTAATACAACTGAAGTTGTATAATATCTAGCTGCTGAAAGAAAGTAAAAGAAGACAAAAAAATACGAAACAAGAACTGAAGGTCACTTCTCTGGGTCCTTGCTGTGAGGCTGTATGCTTGTGGTAAATAGCCTCTTGTTTCTGAATAATTCCCCAAGCACTCATACAAGGGCAGAGTAAAGGTCCTAAAGAGACCTCTACCCCCAATCTACTGAATTTTATCAACCTATATCCAATGTAATGAAGCTAAATTCGCTTCTCAATAAAAAGATAGACTCACACAGTCCCCTAAGCCTGATGATACTCATATGCTGGCCAAAGCAGCACCTCTAGCATTCTTATCTGCCCTATGTTATAAACTCAATTCCATACGCATACATAGTTTCTGCTTTCCTTGTCCCTCAAGTGGATTTCTATAAGGTAACAAGGTATAACATAAAATAGACTGAGAGTGATCTTCCACCCCTTAAACTGAATTTTTTTCCTCCTCGGGTTGCTTTTGCAGTTCGTTTATGTTGGAGCTCAGGGAGAATTCTTTTACCTCCACCTCCTGTATGAAGATTGACTCAACGACTGTGGCTCCCTGAACATTTAACAATGGACTAGAGGAAGAAGTGACTATGTCTGTGTCAGCACACACTTCCTGAAGTCTATAACAAAGTAGTTACGTAAAGTATAATCGGGGAATGTTGGTGGAATATGCTCAGATACACAGAGAGACTCTAGCATGGGTTGTTACCTGTTGAAGAAGCTGGCCCAATGACTGTATATGCTGCATAGGTGAGACCATCCTATCCCACACATTGCAGGAAATCAAAAAATATAAGAAAAAAGTCCACTTATACAAAGACCACAGATAGATACTATCATGATACAGACTTTCAGCCATCTTAAGAGCAGCATGGCACACTGACACCAAAGCAATACCAGGGGTGTGGTGCTCATTGGTTTACAGCTTTTTTTCTTTTTTTTTCAAATCCCTGCAAGCCTCATGGATGGCCACAAAGCACTGTATTTGTATTGTAAAACGTAAGTGCTATTTTTCCCTCACTCCACCCAACATCCTTAGAGGTAATAGAAGATACTTCATGAAAGTGCTTATTATTTCAACCAAGGTAGCACAAATTCCTAGCAAGGTTTTTCACAGGCTAAAGGTGACAGATGTTTTCCAGGTCTGTAGTGCTCCTTCTAAGAATCCTCAAGAGACGTCCTACTTGGAGGAAACTACTTTCCAGAAAAGAGCAAATATGTTGTGTTTTGTTGATAGCTAAAATGCAGCCTAAAAAAACCCTTCAGAACAGAATGGCAGGTTCAGTTTTGATTAAGGTGTTATTGATTTTTAGTACGGAAAGAGAAAATAATTTAGAAATTGTATATCCGGCACTAGAAGAAAAACGAAAAACCACTAGTGACATTTCCTTCCCAAAAACTCCTATGCATCTGTCCCCCTCTATTGCCTGGGTGATGACATACCAGAATTGTATTATAAAGAACTGCAAGAAAAGACTGGAAAGGCTTGTATTTTTATAAAGCTTTACCTGGAAAAGCTAGTACTACAGAGCAAGAATCTCCCCATTTTTTTGGACTTTGTCCTCCAGAGATAAATACCACTGAAGTGTATTGCCTTGCCAAAAGAGACCATTCCAATTTACCACAATTTTGGCCTCCTTGTTTTAAACTATACAGAATACAGTCCCCATTCAACTCTTACTATTGGGATCTATCTGCCTCTTCATCCAAAAACAGAGCTCAGCCTCCAGCATTTCCAGTAAACCAATGTTTCAACAAGCAAAATCAAGAGAGGAGTTCACATTATCATAATAAAGTTCAATATTAGTGGAAAAAATTGAGTTACAGCATCTTATTTCTGGCAGTGTAAAGGTAAATGAGTAAAGGGGAAATTCCCAGCGAACTGCCTTCAGCAGGTAATAGCAGAGTGTTGTCTCTTCCTGCTTTAACAGAGGCTTTACACGAATCCTTGGTTTAGGCACCACATTTCTCTGTCTCCCTCAATCCTCATTGGAAGGATGATCCAGTCACTCTAGACTAAGGAAGGAATTCTGGTGCACCAGAGATGTAAATCTCTGCCTATTTTATGTTGTCACTACAGAACAAAAGACTAAAATTACTGCGATTATTTTGGAAGCAGACATAAAGCAGAAGAGGTGAGGAAGAAGCAATTAGAAAGGCAAAGAAAGCTGAAGTGAAATAAATTTCTTACTCTAATAGGTCCAGTTAAGTGCAAGGTACTTCACTGGCATGTGGCACAAGGCACTGTAACTCCAAGTGTAAAATGTAACAAAGCAACACTATTGCTAATGCCCATACTCTTGGTTTAATTTATTTTATTTTATTTTCTTCTCTCCATTCTGGAAGTGTAAAGAAGAATACAATGCATAAAGGCTGGGGCCACAAGTGCTGCACAGGGCTGAGGCCCTATATCTAGCAGCTGCTAAAACAGAACATCAAAGTCTCAGCTCCCTTTGAAAACCCATCAGGCAAGAACCACTCCTCCCCTTCAGCTTCTTTAGGAGCTGGTACACTTAACCACTTCAGCGTGTTTGGCAGTTCTACAACCATTTCCAAAACAGGTGGTGCAGCAGAAAATCATGGGAGAGCCTCAAATCATTCAGTTGTCTCCTTTTCCCCAGCGGGCAGCAAGACACGTGCTGACCAAGAAGGCCAGCTGAAAGAAAACAAGCACTGACAACAGGAAATTTGTAATTAAAGCTCTGAAACTACAGAAAAGGCTCAGGCTTATCTTCGTAAACTGGGTCAACAAAATCTTTCTCCAGGAAAACTGATACATCTGATGACAAAGTCTGTCATTAGAGGAAGATGAGTAAAAGGATGTCAAGATAATTATATTGTATAGTAACAGGAGATGAGACAGTACATTCTAAAACACAGTTCCCAGACTTCAGTATTCAGTCCAGTATTCATTGAAAGATCCCTCTCTGTCAGATCCTGTCTGCAGAAGACGCTCAAGTTGCACAAAACTTACTTGATCACCCAGTGCCTGAAGTCTTTTTCGTGAGATTTTTGTCTCTATCTACAACTGCAGGCTAGGAGGTAGAGACTGTAAGCACTAGTTTTGCTTGCAAGACCTAGAAAAAAAGCTTTTAAATTATCTCCATTTTTTCCAGGCATCTGTATTTGTGATGTTTTCTCCTCCAGCATGGACAGAAGAGTCTACAATGCAGTTGTGCCAGCTCTGCTGGTCATCCCAGCTGCATACTATATCCATCTTTTCCCCTTGGGGTTTGAAAATAGGCATCCAGGAAGGGTGCTGTTTCCTTAGGGATGCAATTTTGCTGGATGCATTAATGAGTGATTTTGGGTAAGCCTTTCAATTGATAGGTCTTTGGACTGTATATGGGGGTTGAATATTTCTACTGACTCTGGATATCAAAAGCCAAGAGTAGGTATCTTCAGAGGAAGTGCAACAGCTTTCATTTGTGGAATTTGTGGTTAAACATGAAAAAAGTTACACAATCCTATATTCCATTCCAACCCAATCCCTTTTTCTAGAGCCAAAATGAAATTGTTTCCTACAAGTACAGAGAAAATTGTATAATTAGTTAGAAGCTCCCAGACTCAGGAACACAGATGGGAACCGTGGAATCTCTACCCCAGGAATTTCACCAAGTGATTGCATGTAATTCTGAGCATGAACACATCCAAGATGCAGATGCTAAACCCTCAAAAAGGCAGACTAAAACACCCCAGCCACTCATGGAACAATGTCCTTTTAAGACTTCCCTCCTATCATAGATAAGACACATCAAGCAAGGACAATAACAACAGTGTCCATCAAGAAATCTCCATTGTATGCTGCTTCTTTATACTTGATGCCTTTCATGATGTTTCAGCAAATGTTCTAAATAGAGCAGACTCAAAGGCCACAACTGGTACATTTCAGAGAAAATGCATCTGCAGTACAGACAGGTTAAGAGTCAAAACACAGCCCGAAGAAGGCTTGAGGTGAACACAGAAACATTTGCAAAGAGGTTAACCCTCCTGTTCTGTACTGTGTTTAAGGCTCTAGAGACTCGTTTGAGTCCAAACATGGCCTCAAGAAGGCTTGAGGTGAACACAAAACATTTGCAAAGAGGTTAACCTTCATGTTGGGTACTGTGTTTAAGGCTCTAGAGACTTCAGTTGAAGTGTAAGACAGTAAGCAAAGTAACAGTGTTAGAAAAAACCTGAAAGTAAATGACAGGAGTAGTTGGTACCTGGTTTTGCTACCAAACAATAGACACCATAAACACCAGAGTGAGATTTTGATAAACAATACACAAACAACTATGCCTTGTGTAGCAACCAGCATAACAACTCACAATTCATAAAGTTGCATGATACCAGGAGTTTAGATAATTTCAGAGAAAAACATGCAAAAAGCAAAATACCCAGCACCACGGTTCTTCTCCATTTCACAGAAATGCTTTTCAATAATGTCTACACCCATATTCAGGTTTTGCAATGCTTTAGAGATCATAAAACATTAACAATTTTCTTTCTATTTAGAAAATATCAATAGAGAAAACCCCTGCACTACATGAACCATATTCTGTCCCCTACACCTCAAAACAATCTAGAAATTGATGCATAAATTTTATTCTTTATAGCGGACGATACTTAAATATTTAAATCATTCAGGTTATTATCAGCAGCAGGAAAGTGGGATTTCAGAAACAAATGAAAACATGACTCTGACCCTTGAAAAAAGCAAAATCAGTTATGCAAACAATGTCCTGAAAAGAAAAACAAAATATTTAAATGACTAAAGATGGATCGGATCCAAGTTTCTTTAAATATGCCAGAATAATCCAACTATTAAAACTGGGGTTCTGAAATTATTTTACCAGTATCTATTATTTTACTTAACATTTTAAATTTATTATATGCACTTACTTATAGAAATTAAAATAAAAAATTAAAATATTTGTGAACTTGGATAACAGAGAAGTTTTTATTTCCATTGATTTTTTAAAAAAACTAATTCCACATTAAAACACAGCTCCTTCTTGGTTTTTGAACTTTGAAGAAAGATAAGCAAATTGTCAATATGCAAAACCAAACTCTATGAAAGACAGTTGTTCCAAACAATCTTAATTGGCAGCCTTTGCTGGAATTGTTCATAAGGGATAACTCTAAACTTCCTTGATTTTTCGGTAAGGAATTTTGAAAACAGAAGGCTAGGGGGATCACTGTCAGTAGAAACCAAAATCTCACTCACCTGGAGAATGTTCTGGAGATATTATACACAGTTCCTTATTGGAAAGGGATGTGTTCATCAAAGCACCGAACCTTAAGAACAGCAAAGTCTATGAAGAATCACTTTTGGGGCTGAATTTTTGGGCCTGGGCTTAAATCTTCCATGTACACAGTTTGGTTTACTGATTTCTTCACAAAAGATGAAATTGTGTTCTCTTTGTCATGCTGACTGCCTGATCAGAAAGCCTTTAATTGTTGTTCAAATTATGATCCATGAGAAGATATTTACAGAAAAGCCAGAATCTTTAGCATCATGAGACTGTCAATGAGCATCATGAGTGTCTAGTGGAGCTGAGATCAGAAATTTATTGAACAGAGCATTCTTTCTAACAAGTTATTTCAAATTTTTTCTAAGACCACAGCTTGAGAAGTTTTAGGAAACTGCAATGGCAAGTGGAAGTCACTACACTAAGGAGTATGTTGTCTTTAATAAGTAACAAAAAATTCTCTTTTGAAATAGGAAATTTGACTGTGAAAAGTTTTTCTGAACTAAGTACCAGTACCAAGAAACAAAATTCCTAAACTTACTCAATTTCAAGTCTCTGCATCTTCAACTTTCAAAATGCTAAATAAAGATAAGCTGACACCTCTTTACTCACCATCACCTTTATCCCAATATCAAAAAAGGAAACAGATGGTCCAGACTTGAGATTTCCTCCTCCTTTTTAGGTAGTCTACCAAGGATGAAAATTTTCTCAGCTGTATTGTGAGAAAACTCAACATTTTCAGCACTAAAGACATTCATGGCCCAACATGGCTACATTCTTCACAGAGAAGATTCTAATTTTTTTTTCCAGCAAAAAACAAATAAAGAAATCTTTATGCATGCAAAAGGTTTGGACCACGAAAAGTCACAGCCCTTTTGCTCCAGAGGATGAATCTTGCCCGGGAGAAGCATCCCTGACAGAGAGCTGTAAATAGCATGTGCAGCACTGCCAGATCTTTGACAAACTTTTCAGTTAAGTCCCACATGCCAGATAGCAGAAAGATAGAAAGGGGAGTGGAAGACATTTACTGAGACAGATACAATCTAAAATTCAAGCAAAGGAGCCAAGCAACACAGAATCCTAGAATGTCCTGAGTTGCAAGGGACCCACAAGGATCACTGGCATCCAACTCCTGGATGTGCACGGGACATCCCAAGAGTCACACCATGTGCCCAAGAATATTGTTCAAACACTCTGGCAGGCTTGGTGCTATGGTAACTTCGCTGGGGAGCCTGTTTACATGCCCAACCACCCAGCAGAGTTCTCTTGGTTTCAAATTCCTTTTACTAAAGGTTGTTGTCTCAGTACCAGTTTTAAGTAGATTTGAATGAGCCAGGCTGGCCTGGCATCTCCCCACCTGGTTTGCTGTGAACAATTCTCGGATAAGAAATACTAATAAAAATGCCACGTGTGCAATAGGACAGTGTCTGGAAACTGGTATCTTTACGCACTACTGACCTTTTTTGCCCACTCTTCCCTGCCCTTTTTTTTAAGAAGCTATCTTTCAACTATTGTTACAGAATGAAATCCTAGAAATAACTGCTTGTGAGAAAGGATTCTTGATATTTCCATCCTGACACTGCACAGCCCAGCCTTAACAGTGCACTTAAAAATTCTTGTAATTGGCACTGGTTCTGGACAATCCAGTAACAAGCTTGAGTGAGCTTTCTTGCTCATTACCAACCAAAGGTCTCTTACCCAGAGCATTTTGGTCAAACTCCTCAATGGCTGATAGTATCCACTGTTGGATAGAGACTAAAAAAGCACTACTAACCACAAATGTTACTCATTATTATAAGTCACACGTTTCCCTAAACAAAAAGTTGGTGTTCCACAGTGGAGTTCTGGTTGCTGCATCTTCTTCAGGTTACACAACATACCTACACCTAGGAGCTACTGAACAGGATCACCGAGCAAAGCTGTCACGACACACATAGAGGAACTCAAATAATCCCAACTTTTTTTACATTTTTCCCTTCCCTTTTTTCAAAAGAGGTTTTTGTTAAACGCTGGATCCCTGCGTGGTTCACAAACAGCTGCTGCTTGATACCTGCAGCCCAGAGAAACCCTAGAGAAATAACAGACTGACGTAGAGCCAACAGCATGCAGTTCACAAACTCTGGTGTCAGCTACAAAACTTTAACAGTCAGAAAGCTAGGGGAAATTAGGTGAAAGCAGAATCTTCACAGGAAAGGCCAACTAACACTTTCAGGGACAGGAAAGGGGTTTCTTCGTGCTTTTGCAGGGATTTCCCATTTATATCACAGTATAAAACACCAAAAAGAAGATTGTTCATCCTGAGGAAGCCAAGCTAAAGCATGACCTCGGGCTGGATGGAAAATACGAATGTGCGTTGCTGGTGGAAACTTCACTGTACAATGGAAAGTAGCTCCAAAACAAAGCCTAGTCGGAAGGAAAACTCTTTGGCCCCTTTTGCTACCTCCTGCTCTGGTATTTGTACTTGGTCACTGAAACCCTTAACTCAACTGAGCTTGATTCCAGGCCCTTTGGCTGCTGACTTCGTAGAGTTGTCCAGGGACTGCCCCACATGAGGGCTGCCTTCTGGAAGTCTTTCTACATGGAACTCAGATCACACCCTACTCCCAGCATTTGACAGGCTTACTGAGATAGCAATATAATCCTAATTCAATTTCTCTTCCTCAGCTGTACAACACCAGTGTCTTCAACACAGCTGTTCAAGATCTCTCACGAGTAACCAAATTTCCCCTTCTAACACTACCCACTACACCTCCATTTTCTTGAAGTGAAAAGGTACAGGGCAGACCTGGAAATCTCCAAAATATTCACAATGAGTTCAACTTCGGGACAGTCCTGGAGAGCATGAGGCAAATGAAGGAAAAGTTGCTAACCCTATCTTGTCTTTCATAAGCCTGGTTTCCAAAGGGGATTTCCATTTTTACAAAGCAGCATTCTGTATGTCTGATAGAAATGATACAGAACATGCAGCCCTGAGACTTCAGAGTGCCTCACTGTAACCCACAGGAATCGCACAGTTCAAAGATGGGCCTATTCAATCCCTCTGTTCTTAGGCCAGATGGACCTGCCCTAAGATCAATGCCAGAAAGGACATTCTTCTGGGAAACTTCCCAATGCCCTTCTCAGCTGCACAACTGTGAACTAATTCCAACAGCTATGGCATGGTAGCATAGCTTTCATTTATACTTCACTACGTGCAAGGCAAATCAATGGATAAAATTTGAGATCCTTGTGTCAGGAAGAGTCACAGATGGATAAAAATATTGTTAAAATAATTAGGAAAGGGGAAAAACCAGACATTCGTGGGATTCCCTGACAGCTCTGTGCAGAAGGAAGGGCTGGGCTGGAAAAAACAGGGCCCCAGGTTCCTGCCAAGCTGTCTGAGGCCTGTCCTTTCCAAATCGCTCAAAGAAACAGCCAAGGCTCCCTTGTAACCCTTTCAGAACTCCTTTAGAGAGGAAGGCTGCTGTAGCCAGAGCCACTCCTCCAGAGCATCAGACTACAGGGTCCCCTCATTCCTACAGAATGTAAGGAGAAGAGCAGATCTCCCCCATGAAAATTAGAGGCACATTAACCCTCTGAAAACTACTCTGGAAAACAACTCTTTTAATGGTGAATGGGAGGTTTAAATAAATGCAGAGGAAAGGAAGATGTGCTCATAACTTTGCAACATGAAATACCTGGAACTGATACAGTGTATTTCAAAGACATCCGAGATCAGGGATAACTGGGGGGATATCACGAGTCAAGTACTGAAAGACACTAGGAGATCTCAGCTTGTTCTATATTCAATTAGGTGTTTAATAGAACAGAAAAGATCAAGCAACTTCTATCACAGCCAACAAAATCCACCAGTGCAGGAAAAGGAGAGTTACCTAGCAGGGAATGGGGAAAGAAAAGAAAATCCCTGAAAAAAATGAACTACTTATACCTGTTGCTCAGATTAATATTTACTGTAATAATCACAGAAAAAAAACTGCATATTAATAAAAAATTCAGTGTTTAGCATGGTCAGAAGCCAACAAGATATTGGTATACATAAGCTGAGATAGAAATTAAAGATACACTGGTGTTATTTACATGAAACTAGTGTTTTACTTCTACTTGATCTACTGTTTTAATTTCTTGTCACGTCTATAAAGATAGCCAGACAATTATTAGAGGGCCAGGAAGATTTCCATTTAGAACTTGAAAAGAATGGAACTGTTTAGTTTCAGAAAGACAAACAAGAAGGGAGATGATAAAAAGATAGAGAATGAATAGTGCAGAAAATAAATAAAGTATTTCTGTTTGTCTTCATGTAATCCTATTACAGGCATACAGACTTTTGGCAAAATTTGGGAAAAAATCAAAAAAGGAAAGTTTTGCATAATATGCAATCCACCTGTGGAACTTGCTGCTACAATTCAATGGGACCATATTTTTTGCAGAAGGTAAAATATATGATTAATGACAATATCCACACTAGACTATGCAGACCAAAGTATTGCAAGAACTACATGCCAGCTGTTAGCAGTTAGAGGGAAAAGTCTAGCTCCCCCTCAGAAAGGTTATTTCCCTGCTGCCCATCAGAACATTTTCTGTGTTTCTACTGATGATGGTGGTGATAGCTGCTCTCAAGCAGAGGATGGGGAGTTGAAGAGATTAGCAGCCCAGTCCAGAATAGCAAATCCTGTGTTTACATTAGGGTAAGGTCAGTTTGTGGAGGCAGCTGAAAAGAGAAAACCCAAAACCATTATGCAGTATTGGCTTAGGAGAAGGTAGGAGACCTCTGTCACTCCCTCCACCTATCAACATGGGCTGCTTGCTCTCCATAGTATACTGCAGGGAACAGTAGGAAACCTCTGGAAGTCATGCAGTCAAAAAGAAGCCTGGTCCCCCTCAAATTTTGAGAGTTATTTGCAAAAAAATGTGATTGTCCAAGGCCAGCAGACAAAGGTAATGCAGACACTGTGCCCCCTGTGCTCAGCCAGGGCCTGTCCAAGGGAGGCACCAGGCCGCAGCTCCAGCAATGCTTCCCACAAGCAGCTGAGTAGGGAGGCCACACTTGCTGAACTCCACTGCTGCCTTGCTCTGCTCTGCTGTGAGGCCCCAGTTTTCACCTCCGGCTCACAGCCCCAGCACTGGCTCCTACAGTCTCCCTGCATGCAGCACAAGCCTCCTTTGCCTCTGGAAAGGATCCTGTGATTAATCTCACTTATTACCTCGGAAAAGTAACAGTGCGGCGGCTGCCAGCCAAGTCCGACTCAACAGCGTCTGGGGAGCTGAGGCTGCAGGGCCAGGCCTCAGACTGTCTGGGCAAGTCACGAGCTCTCTGCCTTTCCTCTCCTGGAGGCTCCAGACAGACAGAGCCAAGGCCTAGCTGTGGGAAGCAGGGATCCTTGAGGACTGTGCCAATCCATGGTGCTGAGGCCCAGAGCGATTTCCAAGCAGGATGGAGAGCAATTGGCCCTGACAACACAAGTTCCCTTAGTGTGACCAATATATATAGGAAAAAAAAATACAAGGCGAGCCATATATTTCCGAAGTTTAAGCCAGCCAATTCACTTCCACACTTAACAAGTTGTCACTGGTGACCCTGGGAGACATGCACGGGAAAAAAAAAAAAACAACAAAAGGTAAGAGGCTGTTGAGGCAGGAGCTACAGGCACAAATATGCATGAATGCACACAGAGAGGAAGAACATTCACAAACTAGAAACGAGATAACTTGCAAAAATGTACAGCTACCCAGGTAGTAGTTCTATTTTTCACCCGCCCTCCTCAAACCTCTTCTGAGCAGGAAGTAATAAACCCCAGATTCGGGGCTCTCAGAAATGCTGCCTCTCAAGGACCACAGGTAGAATCATCATGACAGAGCTGTTGAGGGGATGCAGACAGAAGTCACGGAAAAATCACTGAACCCACCCTCAATTACTTCTCCGCCTCCAATAAAGAAATTGAATTAATTCAGGCATTAAGGTAAAGAGAAAAGAGAAGAGAACAAGCACTGTGGGGAACAAGGAACAGACGTGGCTATGCTAGCAAAGAGCTGGACTCAGTGTTGTTGGGCTGCTGCTGCTCTGGCACTTCTGTACTGCTCAGGCAGGGACGTGTTAAGGTCACTGCAGTTTGCTCAAACTGAGCTGAGGGCCTACTGTGTAACCCTCAGTGCTTGCTGCTTTCTCCCTTCATTTCCTCCACAGGCATCAGTGCCACACAGCCTCCAAGTTACCTTACACCTAGATGCTGTGCAAACAAATAGGCTCTGAACACTTGGCAAACACAGCACCAGAGAGAAGTCAGGTGGCCTCCACTTTGCAAGAAACTGCAGGGAGCTTGAAAAAATGATTTGGAAGAGAATAAAGCTACCATCAACCCAGAACTACAAGGCAACACATATGTAACACAAAGAAAGAGATTTATTCTTATAAAAACTTGGCGTTAGCCGCCAAGATCCCCAGGAATTCTCTTGTCCTTACTTCCAGCTGCGAGCCCATACACAGTTAACTCTCTCCCACAGCCCCTACTGCAACACCCATGCTGTTTCTGCCATGCTAAGCCCACCCTCGTCTAGCTCAAGAGTCTTGCAAAAAAAGCAAGACTGTCCCATCAATTACTCACCCTTCTATCCCTGTAAGAATCACCCCGCACGTCTTTTGTCTATTTCAGTCTCCCTCCTCTCATTGCTCTTCAGAGCCAGTCAGGGTCCAAGCATGATTTCTTATTTTACATTCCACAGCTCCAAAATTTAAAATAAAAACTGAGGAAACAACAAAACCACCTTCAGCTTCCCTTCAAGTCAAACACAGCAAGCTGCCCCTTCGACACAAAGGACTGAGACCAGTGAACTATAATTAGCTGGTGATTGCTGTTTGGGGTCTTTCTGGCAACACTCAAAGATTCAGTGAAACTACAGAAGCCAAATACACCAGCTCAGAGAAAACTCTCAAAAGAGACCTGGGATTCTTCCTCACAAGTCCAAAGGATATATACCTGGTGTGATCAGAGCACCTGAAACCTAGAACACATAGTACAGGTATCCCTAGCACTAAAATTGGCAGGAAGCAGTAGCAAGCACTAGGTGGGGAGGGAGGATACAAAGTATCCACTACTCAGCCAAGGCTAAGGAAGGCCAGCAATTAAAAGGAATGCCCTGATTTGGGAGACTGTCTGGTCAGGGGATGCAGCACAGCAATTGTAGTTTGTGAGCTGGGGTGTGCAAGAGAGCAGAGGGTACAATCATTTTGCTGTCTAGAATTTTTGGGATACAAGTTAATACATATTCTCTATTAGAGCAGGCACAAAGCTTTTTAAGCAGTACCGGATTTCCTGCACCCACACTGTCGATCTGTACATGAGCAGTAAATATATGCAATGTGACCCAGAAGCATCTAAGATGCTAAATGTCTGGTCAGCATCTTCTGGTTTCCCACCCTATTTGATACTTCTAAGCAAGGAAAAATAAAAATGAAAATACACAAAGCAGAGATTGTTTGGGAATCTGGACATACAGCAAGTATGTGCACACAGCCTGTGAAGCCCTGAGAGCTGTTGCTATTACTATCACTGAGAGTGATACCAGAGTAAACCAAAATTAAAACCCCCTTAGATCAGAAAATTGAAAAAGCAGAGTAGACAGTCTACCAACAAAACATCATTTCTTGATAAACCTGAGCACCTTGGCAGAAATTATGAGCTAAGAAGTATTTCAGACATGTCAAGCAAGGAGAAGAGGCGAATCCCTTTTCTCTTACTGCAGCAGCCCTTCACAGGCTCTCTAATACAAATTCGACTGCCATTCTACCCTCTGACTGATGACAAGGAAGCCTGCTTGCCTGCCCTAACCAAATTAGGTAAGTCTGTCAGAAAATCCAAGGAAAAAATATGCTGAGCAGTTTAAAAGTGTGAGGTTAGTCTTCAGGTTTGAGATAGATGTTATGAAAGAGCAAGAAGCTAATGAAACAGAGATCTGAGAAAACGCTGACCATTTCACTGCTGAATTCTTGTCACTTACTGCCCCTATGAATTCTACAAGATGAACATGAGCAAGGATGGCTGCTGCTGAATTCAAGGTGCCCACTGAAAACACAGAAATCTGTACCAGCTAGAAAAAAAAAAATCCTTCTTGCTAGCTTTGGTCCAGGTCTTAGAGATTTAGTGACCTGTAGAGCCCAAGTAATTCTTGGAGAAGAAACCCACTGTCTTTTTCAAAACACAAGTGGCATAGCAGCTGCAAATTCCAGTGCCAGAAGCCTCTACTAACCTCCATCTACTGTCCTCACAACTAGGGATTATGCAGCTGTTTGCTAACAGGTACTTCAAAGTTAGTTTATATTCTGAATCAACAAGCTTCATTCTGTTAAACACCTGATTTTTCACCTTTATTATGCAAGAATGCTTTCAAGAGAATGCTTTTTCAAGAGCAGTTCTAGTATGGTCTTGGCTTCAGTTGACTCGTAGTTTCACTGGATAATGAGGAATCACTTTCATGGTTGTGGTCCTTGGATGACATTACTAAAATTGTGATAAAAATTATATACGGTAATCTTTACTAAAAACATGTAATCACATTAGGGCCTTTACAGCACGATGTGAAGGGGTGACAATCCTGCCCAGTGGACTGAGTGAGAAGCTGAGACAGAACTGAGATACGGCACTGAGACAGGACTAGGATTAAAGAAGGAGAGAACAGATTTGGCATAACTTCATTGATACATAGAGGGCAACAAATGCAGGTCTGCAGCAAATGTGCCAGAGGTTGACAGGCACGTCACAGTAGTTAGAACTAAGGCCACATAAAACTTGGCCAATTTCACCTCTTGTGCAGCCCTGCAGGCTTCTTTGTCTGAGGTGCCGCAACAGGCTAGGCCATCATTTGAGTGGAAATAGTGCCAATGCTTACAGAAAGTGACAAAAAAAATCTCAAAATGCACAGCAGTGCAGATTTCTAAAATAACATTTTAACATATCCAGAACTGTCCTCTGTCTCTGTATTACAAACCTAAGACCTCCTTTGCCTTTTGGCAAGCAGACTATTAATTTGGCACCTTATCTCATGCAAAGAAAAGGAATCAACAAAAGAAGGAATAACTTCTTTTGAGATACATTTAGATAAGTCACTACTGGGAGAGTGGGAATTACAGGGGAAGATGATTTGCCTAAAAGAATAGCCTGAATCCTACAGATTGCAAGTATCAAACCAAAATTTTCTAACGACCTTCAGCAGCACTAAAATGGCTTAGATTTACCACAGAGCCATACAAAAACTGTGAGGACTGCACTTCAGAGACAGATGTTTGAACTGGAGCCAAGTACAAGCCAGATAAGAGACCCATTTACAGAACATTTCCATCCTTGCTGAATCCTGCAACTGATAGACAAGAATCTTAATGGAACAAAACAGGAAGCTTTTCTTCAGTCATCCAGCACTGAGCACAGGCTGACACCCATCAGATGACCCTCTATGAATGGCTTGCTCCAATGTAACAAATCAAGTAGCAAAAAAGGCCATTTACAATACAAGATAGCCATCTCCATATATCATGACTTTGATAATCCTTTTGGAATTCTCTCATTAAACGCAAGTTCACAGACCAAGTAATCCAGCACTGCCTCAAGAATTTTTTTTTCATTTCCAGATTTACATAACACTCTTAACGCCCAGTATTTTGGCCATTCGATAAAAGCAGCCACGAAGATAAAATAATTCAATAGGGAGTCTTACGGCATTTTTCTGACTCTTGTTCGGAGGATAAAAACAGAGCAACTGAAGTAGTGAAAGACTAAATGACTCATAAAAGGTTTGAAGATGGAATCCTCTATCAGTTGTGACTGGAAAATTCTGAAGTATTTTCAGATTGCTGCACAAAATAAAACAGAAAGTTTAACTAAAAGCATTAAACTATGCACACAATGCTAGATGAGGCACAGCCCTGGAAGTCATTCAGAGTGGAGTTCTGGGCAGTAGTGGTGGGGTTTGCAGCTATGTCTGTGAGCTCATGCAAAGGTGCAAACAGCTGAAAAAGGAATGGAAGCTCTAGGACAGCCTGCATGCTGCTGCTCTCCCAAGCCATGTAGGAGGAGAAGGGAGTTTACACCTGTTGGATAGGTTCTTTATTTGGATTAGGTAATAGCTTGCCTGGATGGGGTCCAAGAGCAGGAACACCACCACTGCTCTCAATAACTTTAAACCCCTGAGGCAAACATTGTGCTGGAACAGAAACAGGCCAGGAATTCATTTCTCACATTCCTCTTCTTTAGGCAGGATGAAAAGTAGTGACTGATGAAATAAGAACAATTTTACTAGAGCTTTCCAAATCCCATTACAATCTTTCTATTGAAGGACCCATTTCGGGAAGGATGACCACTCAGATCACATGCCTTCTGCACTGCATTTCTCCTTCCCTCGCTTCCCTCTATTTTCCAGTAGCATTCAGGCACCAGTGATAAGAATCAGTATTTTCATGTATACAGTGCTTTCCAGACCCAAACTCACGTCTTGGAGAAGCTCTGCTTTATTATTCTGTTTTAAAAGATAAAAATGAACGCTTAGGCAAAGGAATCAATATTATTTACCACAGTGGAAAGGAAGAACTCAAATCTCCAGCAGTCCTGGGCTTGTATTCTAGCCTGATTACTGCAGCAAGTTTGTCTTGTTCCTAGCTTCCAAGATTCACACTCCTGCAAGTAAGTCTTGCTGCTCTTTGAGCCACAGGAAGAATGGTTTTACCGCAGAAATCAGTCCTCTGCCCTGATTCCCATGAGCGTATAAGCCATAAATATAAATTCCAATGTCCAAAATTAATATACAGTATAAAGAAGACATCTGGAAAAGAAACTCTGATAAACACTGCTCTATTTTTGAACAATCTAAACTTGATATTCAAGGAAAAAGCATGAAGATGAGGACTTAGTGGAGATTTTTGCAGCATCAGGTCTAAGTTTGCATTCTGCATATATGTCTCAATGCCAGCAAACCTAAACTTACAGATGCAGGGACGGGAAATGATCAAAGAGAAACAGGCATTTCCCTCTCATCTACCATGTTCATAAATGCCCTTATTTCACCATGAACCTGACAGTTCTGGGAACATAGCTATTTTCATAGGGCTAGTTTCTAGACCTGAGAAGAACCATTACTAAGCTGTTAGAATCATGGAATTGTTCATGCTGGAAAAGATCCTCCTTTTAAGACTCTCAAGTCCAACTGTTAACCTTAACACTATCAAGTCTACCATTAAACCATGTCCCTAAGTACCACACTTACACATGTTTTAAAAACCCTCAGGTGACTCCACCATCTCCCTAGGTGGCCTGTTCCAATGCTTGACAACCCTTTTGGTGAATACATTTTTCCTAATATCTAATCTAAACTTCCACTGATGGAACTTGAGGCCATTTCCTCTTGTCCTATCATTTGTTATTTGGGAGAAGACACCAATACACACTACAACCTCCTTGCAGGGAGTTGTACAGAGCAATATTGTGCCCTCACACTCCCCAAGACTCCTTTTCTCCAGGCTAAACAACCTCAGCTTCCCCAGCTACTTCACATAAGACTTGTGCTCCAGACCCTTCCCCAGCTCTGTTGCCCTTCTCTGGACGTGCTCTCGCATCTGAGCAAGAAGCCAAACACAAATTACAAATGAGCTCCTGAGTGTATTGCACTCTTCTTCAAAAAGCTGGAGCAGCAATTTTAACTTACCTGACTGCTGAAGAGACAGATCTTTTGTCATCTCTATGAGTGTCTGACTGAACAGGCCACAGTGGCCCTCTTTTGTTGCGTGGTGACCAGTAGCTCTGTGGGGCAGCTGCGTTCCCCTTGCTTATAGCTCCACTTGCCAAGTCCAGGTTTGTTAACTAAAGAGGCAAAAAAAAAAAAAAAAGAAACAAAACAAAAACAAACCCAAACAAACTATCAGAAACAATTAAAAGCCAAGAAAAGAGAAAAAGGTATCACTAAATAAATGGGATAGAGTATGTACTAAGAGAAGTGAAACTGTTAGAAAATGGAAACCTTCAAATGCAAAAACACTGTGCTAGTTGCATAAAGCAGGGAGACATGACACCAACATCCACCGTGCCTGAGACAAGTTCAGGGGCCAGCATGAAAATTACAACCCTTCCATTCACAGAACAGAGGAGGAAAAGTACAAAGATGAGGCAAAAATCCCAAAGTAAGAAAGTTCCTGCCATGTGAAAAATTAACTCCACATGCACTGATCAAAAGCTAGAAGCTCATATTATACTGAGCAGAGACCAGAGTATCTCTCCAGTCATCGTGAGCTGTGTCACTAAGCCAACCATATGCACCTGTTCTGTCTCTACTCCTCTCTATACAAACATACAGGCACGATCCAAAAGCATATATACTTTGGGTATAAAATTCAAACCAAAATCCAACCACACATTAAAGAAGCTTCTCACACAACCACTTACAAAGTACTGTGTGTTCACACAAGAAAACACACAAAAATTGTGTTAGGTGTATGTGTGCAATATCAAGCTCTAAAATCTATGTATTTCATTGTTTCTTTCTATAAGCAGTCTGCCGGCATTGCTTATGCTCTTGAAAGATCAAACTGCGCAAGCAGATCCTATCTGTTGATGTACTGAAGAAATACATAATGCAATGGATCTACTACAGCACTATAACAGTTTACATTTTGAAAAAAAAAAAGTAATAAAACAATACAAAGGTTGAAAAGCCAACTTTGCAAAGGATTCCCAGTCAAGCCCTGACATACAACTACCTTAAATTACATGATCACATGCCACTTTTTAGGAGTAGCAAAAACATCAGGTTCTGCACAAAGATTAGGATCATATGGCAAACAAGACTCACCTGTATTGGCCCTCCTCGCTTCTGTGGCAATTGGAAGGCATACAGCCAATGAGACAAAGGACACAGAAAGAAGAGTCTAAGAACTAGCCTTGCATCTGCTCCAGATCTCAAAGGTGGCGCTTATTAAGCCACTCAAAGTGTGACTTAAGCATAGCTTAACAACGCTCTTTTAACAGAATTTGTGCGCAACAAGTACATACCATCTCCATTGCAATACACTACACTCATAACTAAAATGGGCTTGTTCAGGACTACAGACAGTCCTCTCACTGAACTCCGGATCACAAACGTTGCCATTGATAACACAGTAGGTTGTCCCTCCTTGTGGTTTAATAGTACAAGGCACCTAAGCATTTTTTAAGTTCAGAACTCCTGCTTCAAGTTCTGGACAGGACTAAATTCTAGTAGTTATACCCTAGGCTTCTGCCCACTTCTCCAAAAGCAGCCACTTTCATCTCATCCCTTCTCAGCTCTATCCTTTCCCATTCTTGCTCCTCACCTGTGTGTCATTATTCTCACACAGTCAGTCTCAGCTTCTGCATTTCAGGTGTCATTCTCCTTGTTTTTCTCAGTACAGTTTCATTCTCACAGACTTCCAGCACTAGCTTTTCCCTTCACTACTTCTGACCCCTGACTCACACCATTTCAGGTCTGGAACTTTCCCCAGGAGTAGTTACTTGATCTGTCTTTCCACACTTCCGTTCTTGGTTTCTCACATGTCCTATATCCTAGTAGTTCTGGTTTTATTCCCCTCCCCAGACCTCTCCTTTTGCCACCCTCTTTGTTCATCCATTCCGTGAATGTGGGCTGCTCACTGGACCACATTTACCACACTACCACTCCATCCATTTCTGTTCTTCCATATGAATGGTTCTCAGTGTCCTCTCCTAAATTATGTCCAGATATAAATTTCACAGGCTCCATATCCTAGCTGTTCTCCACACCCTGGCAGAATTCCTACTCATTCTGCAGTTGAGTCAGACAGGTTCCCAACCCAACATGGACCAGGTTACTGAAAACACACGAGAACAGAAGCTCAAGCCAAAGTACACTAGAGGTGCAAATACAGAGAAATTCAGTTTAGCATCCTCAGTGTGGAGGGAACCCTCAGGAAGCTGAGAGTTCTAGCACATCTTGCTGAGTATATTTCACCCGAAGCTTTTCACACAGTTAATCTGCAATCAAGCTTGGACAAAACTCTAAATTCCAAACTCCTATTTCAAAGCATGGGAGATGAAGAGACTTAAAAGAAAAGTTCTGTAGATACTAAAATGCACAAAACATTTTTTTAATCCAGCCTTGGTTTTGGCTGGAATACTTCACCTTGCCTGAAGTGTTCTGAAAACTGAACAATAAGCACAGAAAACATTAATTCAAATGAATAAAGTTTCAGAACATTATAAGCAATTTAAGACAAGATCTTACAGTGGACATTATCAGGCAAGCTTAGTTATAGGTAGCGTTATCCACCTTACATGGGAAACAGTATTAGGTGTCATTTTGGAGCCTCTACATCACCCCTTAATGCTGCTGTGTTCTGTAGAAGTTATTAAATTGTAAAGAATCTCCACTGCAGTAACAGAAAGCTTCAAATTAGATTTAGCTCTAATTGTGCCAGGCACTATACAAATACCTAACAATGACAGTTGCTGGTCACAAAGAATTTATTGTCTGAAAAGACGCAAGAATGGTAAATGATGCAAACACAGAAGGCAACATGGTAAATAAAATAGGTTATATACAATTCCTAGCTTGTCAGCAACAGTGATCACAACTTTGCTAACACACTCAATGTGTGAAATGAAGAAGGCTTCATCCAATTTTCTCTCCTCATCATCTTGATGCCAAGAACTGTTTAGTCTGATGAATTACCACCTCAATCCTGCTCTATTACTGTGACATGCTTTCCTCTTTAATACTGTATCATTGCTTATTTGAAAGCTGTCCTTTTAAGCAAAGAAGGTGAGCAAATAGCTTAGCATGGGTAATAAGGACATTTCACGCATTCCAGATAGACAGGTGTTTAAACTACAGCAGGATTAAAAACAGGCAAAGGATTCAGAAAGAGAAAGAGAACACCAGCAAGAATATAAGGTTTAGCTGCAGCCAGCCCACCCAGACAGGTGTTACTGCTTGTTACTGTGCCATGCTTTGAGACATTTCAGCTGCTATAATTAGCTGGCCAGGATGTTGTGTTGGAGGATTACTGAGGCACCCCCAACACATCTGTGCTCAGCAGTGGCTTCATTTTCTAGTCTTCCTGTGCACCTGATGGAACTGCATTCTTCCCTTTACAGAGGCAAATACTTAGCAGCAAATCAGTTGGTACTTTGGTGTAAAAGGTAATGTAGAGCACCTGGACCAAAGTATCCATATAGAAGAGCTTATAGCTTCAGAAATAGTAGTAACGGAGCAAAAACAAACAAAAAAAAATCTCTTCAAAACCAAGAAAGGCTAGTGGGGCTCAACAAAGAAGTTGGTTATTGGTGTGGACCTACAAGAATTAAGTTAGTTTTCAAATTGAGTTGCACCAAGTGGGTTCAAGCTCTCCTGCTTGGTAAGATTCCTGTTTTTCTTTAGCAGTGATGGACTTCAGAGTATTTTTCCTCACATTGACAGTATGACAAGAGACCTGTGTGGGCTGCACTGTACAATTCAAACATCCCAATTGTCACGTCTATACATTCTTTGTGGAGCCTGTAAAAGGCAAGACAATACACAGCTAATATCTCTCATGACAGAAGGATTCACAAAGTTTTGCTACCATTTTTAAACTGATTGGGACAGCAAAGATGTCAGAAGCTAAAAGAAACATGCTGACTCAAGAATGCCATGGTTTAGTAAATTCCCAAAAGCTCTCGTGGAAGGAAAAGAACCCACTTGATGTACTTCTATTTATGATATAACATAAAGTAATGGGGGGAGGAGAGAAGAACACATGGTCACAGTCATATCAATAGTGACTTGTGTTATAAACAGTACATACATGTACTGTTATATTTACTTCAATATAACACTAATAAGCCAAACTATAAATTATTGCATAACACTGAAATACTTTTTAACATTTATTTTTATTTTTAAATGTTACAAGGTACGTTTATGACTGCAATACACTTGCCTTAACAGCAGAGACACATACGCTTAAAAGAATTGATCTCTGTGGTCATGTTTTACTCAGCAAAATTTACTTCTGAACAAATTTAAGACTGAAAGCAAGGCCACAACACAGAATGATACCCCAAAGGGCTGAATATAGGAGCTGAGGGGTTTGTTTTTGTTAATCTGCTTTAAAAATTCAATATGAACTCTCGAAGTACAGAGAGGAATAAAAACTCTATGATAGAACTTGCTTCCAATTAATAGATAGCATCCTACAAAGATCCATTGCTTCCAATTAATAGATAGCATCCTACAAAGATCCACTGTATAGTACTTCTAAGAAATCACAAGCAAGAGTCAGAAAAAGAGCTTAATAACCTTCACTTTTCTGATCTACATTATACTAGTCCTTCAAGAGTTCCCATTATCATAGTCAATAATCTTTTTTCTATAATAAAGTTAGTATTTTCTTTTTGATCTTCTCTAATGGTTCAAATAAGCTAAAGCCATAAATTACAACAATCAGAAAAAGAAAATAGTAATAACCAGTGTTGCAGATCAGCCTCCATGGATTCAGGAAAAGCCTCCTGAAAGCCTTAATGCTTCTCTTGCTAGTTTGTAGGAGTCAACCAGGGTGAACAGGGACACATCACCACTAAAAGTTGTTACTCTGTCCCTCTTGGCAGACAGTGAAAAAGTGACTTAAATTTTCATTACCAACATCCTGAACAGCAGATCCAAAATTTCACTGGTCAGTATGTTACAAGCAATACACTACAAACTGCCTCCTCGATCCTCTCCAGTTGGCAGTTTTAGCACTTTTCTGGCAGAAGCCAGTCATATCCTGTTGCCTAGAAAGTGGTGGAGATTGGAGATATACAAAGTCTGAAGATCATTTCTCTTACTTGGAGCCACACTGCATCCTCCCCAGTTCACACATCTCACATTTCTATTTGGATCTTTGTGACTGGTGAGGAGGAAAAGGGATCCAGAGCTCAAGATGTATTTCATATGTCAACCCTAAGAGATATGGCAAAAGAATGCAGTAACTATAGGTCTACTTTGTCTGTTTCAAAAAATCCTTCAAAATTATAAAATTTTCACAGAAACAGGAGGAGACAAAGTTTTCAGCACAATGTACCCTATCAACAGGTTACAAAAGCACATATGAATAAACTGTTTACTGAGAAACTTTTTTGTTTAAAGAAGGATTGGATAAGGATCATGATAAGATACACGTAAGATCATTACTCCTCTGCCTTAGGATTAGATCAGAATTCTTAAGTTTTGATGTGTCAGACAGGACAAGATGACACTGTATCATAAGCTCAAAGAGGGAACCATTCCACTTGAAAACTGAAAAGGTGCAAAATGTCTCATCTGTAGTGTGTTCTCCTTTGCCTTTTGATCTGTTTTTACCCATATGCTCTGTAAGCATATGTATCCATGTTTATCCTGTTTGAATCCTTCAAGACCCTTCAGTCAGTTCCTAATTCTCCATTTTATTACTTACTGTTCATCCAGCAATGCCATCTTTATCCAATAGCTTGCAAATGAAATGTGCTTTTTCTTTCATTACCTGGCTTCCAAAGTCACTGTATTTTCACTTGCCAAGCCTTCCTCAAACACAGATACCCCTAAGGCTTTCAAGATCCATGAAATCTTTAACAGAAGGGAAGAGCTAAGAACTTGCCATGTGGAGAGAAAAAATTTTGCTGTATTCTTTCAAGTAATTTTTCTGCCTTCAGAGATGACTGACTAGATGCTACAACTATACAAATACTCATTGTTAACCTGTCCTCTCCCTAGTGTGTGTTGCATTTTCCTGGCTTTACCACAGAGCTCCCAGGTACATCTGTGATCTAGCACAGGCTAGCATGACTTGGTCTAATGCAGCTTACAGGTCCGCCAGTACTACTGGAAACAGTCCAGCTGTCTTGCCTTCCTTAATGCACCAAGATACTGGAATCCAACAGGCTATCCCAGTATGGGGAAAAAAAAAAGAAAAAAGAACAAAAATCACACCATCTTAACCTGCCTCTTAGGAGGCAAAGGAAACCCCAAATCACAAATAAGACACACACACAATCACTGTCTGAATACTGTAACAAAATGTACCACTACAAATTCCATGAGGAAATCATGCAATACAAACAGATTTTTCTAGAACCACCTTTCTGTTACCCAGGCCATCTTGCTGACCACACCCCACACTAAAGCACCTTCATTTTATGTACAGATTTGAATTTGCAGTAACAACTGGCCAGGAGGGAAGAACCACCTGGGGCTAACAGGCTGGGAAGTGCGAAATCTGTGTGTGTACTAAGGCTGATCTGGCCAAAGGCCTGTGACATTCCTTCTTTGCTCTCTGAGCTTACCAGCTCACAGGATATACATATGCATACAGAGCACAAGTGTTCCAGTCTCCAGAAAACGTTCCAGACAAAGATCTGCCAAAGACATTCCTGGGAAACCTGACAAACTTGCAAATTCCTTTGTAGTGTCTCCAGCATATGCATCCATTTAACAATGAAAAAAGAAAACTCAAGTTAGTGCTGCTGCTGTGGATGGTTGAACTCCCCCTTTTCCTGAAAAAGTCAGGCTTTCATTTAGACACTCTCTGCCCCAAAACTTCCAGTGGGAGTGATTTTTACAAGGCACAATCCTGCCAAAAGTTTGATGATCAGGGTGTAATCTTTCCCATAACATGAGACCTAGCTGCTCAGCCTGGCCTGTTTGATGACTATCTGCAGATGTTGCTGCATCATAACAAAACCCTCTGCTTCTATTCCCTGTGGAGCCTCAGAGCAGAAGGAGTTCAACATGAGCACAGCAGAAACTACATTGATATTTTCACTTCCTACAGCCTCTGCTGAGACCAACTGGTTATATTACTGCTGCTGCTACAAATCAGTAGTAATAAAAGTAATTCCAGCTCCTGTGTGAACAGCTTGAGTGAGGAGAAGGTGGGGCCCTGCAGCAGTGCAGAGGTGTGTGAAAGAGGTAAGAAAAATGCCCCTCTGAGTTATTGCCTGCTTCTTGCTCCTCTTACTAATTACAGTACGATGCCTTTTTTCTTTACACTTCCCTTTCTCTCCATCAGTGGAAGGGTAAAAACCAAAGAAATGGTTATATAAGGAAAATAAAACTGACTAAAACTCAGATAAAGTGGGTTGAGTCAAAGCAAGGGATTATCACTGAAAAAACCCCAAAACTCCTCAGTGGGGAAAATAGCCTCGCCAAATTTCTCTAAGTACTTGCTGCACCCTAAATTTAATGCTTTTGTTGTGCTGTTCAGGTCTAGACAGGAAAGAGCTGATGCCCACTGGGACCTGTAGAGTGAGTTTTGGCAGATTGGTAGTTTGCTCTGTCGAAGACAAGGCAGGCAAGGGTACCACACTGTGTAACTAAGCCAGGTAAATGAGGAGTGGTGTGGCTTCCAATACTGTTGTAGCTGATGTTAAGATCAAGCTCACTATTTTGGGATTCCTGTAGCATATACAGGGTCCCTCTGGGACACTGTAAAATGCTCCATTCAATTCTTCCTCACTCCCTTTCCCTGGTCCTAAGGTTTAGTAAACTCATCTGCTTCTTGCTCATTTCCACCTTCTGTCTAAACGAAAAATGTAGAATAAGACAAGTGCCCCATCCTCCAATGGATCTGTCAGTGTGTTTGCAGCAGTCCTGGCTGCTGGATCTTGGGCACTTACTGGTTGCATAGCAGAGAAGGAGGCAGCTCTGTATAGCCCTTGCCTGGGTGGTCTGATGTTATCCCTGTGATTAAACTCCCCGGCTGCAAGAATTGGAGCTATTCCTGATGATAGCTGGGACCTGAAATCTCACACTCTCCCACACACAGAGAGAATCAGAGCTCTCACCAGGTTTCCCCTCCTTCTCTTCCTCCTCCTCTTGGTCAAGTTGGCCAATTCAACACATTCTTCAGTTCCCTAGCATTAATAACTACGAAGTACTACAGCCTGCTAGATATCAACTGCAGCACGCCCCCCCGCCCCGCACCAGGCAGTGATAGGGACCTCACACAGACACAGCATTGCAGAAAAGTTTTTACCTTACAGTGTACTTCACAGAGAAGTAGCATGCTATTCACAAAGAAAAACACTTGTATGCATCCAGGATCCAGCCACCTGGCTCTGGATGTACACACATGCTGTGTATTTTAATGTCCTCCCTACAGAAAGTCCTGCAATGCAAACACATGGAAATATTTTACGCTAAACACACATGAAATAATGGGTTTAGGATCAAAGCCTGGTACGGAACACAACAGAAGAAAAAGTAGTTTGGATTATTTTGGTCACAGTCTTCATCCATCTGTCCATCAGGAAAGGCCAGTGGCTTACAGTAGGTACAGGCAAAAAACCGCTCTTAGTTCAGCTGTCCAGAAGTCACAAAGTAGCCAGTAAGAACTCTACATCACAAATCAAGGCAATTAAGTCCCTCTCCAATGAAATGGGCTTACTGAACTGTCTCTTCAGGCCTCATTCCACAACTCACCACCAACATACCTGCCTTGTTTCCCCAACAGTACTGTCACCATCTTAGGTTCATGTGAGGCAGTGTGCAAACTAAACAAGAAAACTCTGGGAAATTGAAAAATTGTATTGTTAACATGCGCCATTAACCACTACACTACACTCATTGCCAAAGACATCATCACTTTGTAAAAATAATTAGCAATCATCTGACTGACATAACTAGGGAAATCACCAACTTCAGATGCTGAGTTCCTCACATGTCTCAGTAACCCACTTACCATAATGAAAATATTTAGCTTGACTACAATAAAGCAATGTAACAAAGAAAAATCTCATAAATATGGAAGCAGCAGCATAGCACACGTTCTTCAGTATAAAAGGTCAGTTCAGATCAATGGCCCAGCAAACTCACTATCCTCTTTGACATATTTCAGAAGATGGAAGAAATTTTAGTTTCCATGCATATAACTGAAACATCTTATTGATAAGGCAAATGAATTTGTTATTTCTGTATGGTAAAACATAGGGATCTATCATTTGCAAAATGCTCATTATTCTCTCTGAGGAAACTATGGCCTATTAATTTTTCAGCCTTAATGGTATCCCATTTCAGGGAGTTTCAGAAGGTAAATATATTCTGTGACAATAACTATTCACTTTTATTATAATTTTTTTACTCCAGTATCTTCCTGCTAAACTGAATATCCTCTTATTATTATGAGAAACATGAATAAAATAAACTTTATTTACCTTGTCTTTCATTGCTCTATGTAATTCCTTCACACTTATCTCCTCCCTAAAAAAACTTAATGTTTTCACTTCCTCATTAAAACCGCATTTGTAGTCATTTATCTGTGAATCCCAGTTATTTTTCCTAAATTCACTTTAGAAATGTCACCCGGAAGTGAAAACAGTTTTGAGGGAGGTTAAATAATTGATGCTTACACTAATATACACATGTCCTATCCTGTTCCTTAAACACACTAATCATTTTTCTTTGCTGACTTTACTGCTTAACTTGGAACAGGTATCTCCGCTGAGCTTTCAATGAAATAATTTTTTTTTTCCCTAAAGAAATAAGCTTTAATCATTCAAGAGGTTAAAATTATTGCTTATCATATAGTCAGTTATTTGTAAATACTGAATTTCATCTGCCAGTGTCTTGCCCAATTAATGCAGCTCTTAAATTTCTATTAGTTTTACTCATAATAATCCAAAAAAGAATACAAAACATAGTGACAAATTACCAGGAGGTAGGCTCGAGTTTAAGCTTACAGCACACACCTAACTTCACTGTAATTGAACATGGGACTCTTGCAGCCCACATTATACTGAAGATAACAAGAAATTACCTCATGTGGTAGATATGAGCTGCACAAACATGGATGAACACTATAGAGTAGTTAATCTATTGTAAATTCACACCCTTTATTACCCTGCAACAGCTTGCATTCTTTAAGTAATAAAATGCCTTATTAATGTCCTTAACCTCCTCCTTTCAAGCACTTAATTTTCCACTGGATCATGTACATTCTGTATTATGCATCTTCAGTTATCTACTTGCTGTATAGCAAATTGACTAGTTATTTTTTGTTTGCTTTTTGCCTTTTTTTATCTATAATAAAACTTTGTTTCTCATCCTACAGACACTTGTCCATCTTAACAACACTTGCTGAAAGCTTGTCAAAAACCTTTTTGAAAGTTGGAATATGAACAAGTTACACTGGATGCTATTTTTCTCAGTTCAAAGAACTCTAATAGATAAGACATAATATATTACCACTCTAATAGATAAGACATAATATGTTACATTTTGTTATAGCCATTTGAGATCAGATACCTCCTTATTATCCTACTCAGCCACTGACTTACCAGGTTAATGCTAGACCCTCAAAGACACATTTACCATAGAGATCTCTGTTGCTTGCTCCCAGACGTATTGGTAGTTACCTAGAGGCACACCTTTCTATTTTTGGATGCTATGGAGTACTATAGTTAGTTTGCACATGCTGCAAAGATCAGGTAGTGGCTGAAATATATGGCATGGATAGAGGTACCTAACTCCCACTGTTGTCACAATCTCAAAATGAGCTCTATTATTAGATTTTATTTAATCACAAAAATATCATAAATCTGTGGTTTTAAGAGAATGGAATAAAATTCCTTAGAAGTAAAAGCTAACATTCATTGTTAATAGCTATACTTAACAATAAATTTTCTCCCTAGAAACTTTGACGTATGCATTATTTTCTAATGCCGAATGTTTATCATAAAATCATAGAATCTTTTGGGTTAGGGGGGACCGTAAAGATCACCTAGTTCCAACTCCTACCTGCATGCCCAGGTTCCTGCATGCCAACCTTCCACTAGATGAGGTTGCTCAGAGCCCCATCCAACCCGGCTGTGAGCACTCCTAGGGATGGAGCAGCCACAATTTCTCTGGGCAACCTCTTCCAGTGTCTCACAAACCTCACAGTAAAGAATTTGTTTCCAATACCCAATCTAAACCTAGTGTCAGTTCAATGCCATTTTACCCCTTGTCTTATCACTACATGTCCTTGTAAAAAGTCGCTCTCCTCTTTTCATGTAGATCCCTTTCAGGTACTGAAAGGTCACAATAAGGTCACCTCAAAGCCTTCTCTTCTCCAAGCTGAACAAACCCAACTCTCTCAGCCTGTCTCCCTAGGAGAGGTGCTTCAGCCCTCTGATCATCTTGGTAGTCCTCCCCTGGACTCACTCCAACAGGTCGATGTCCCTCTTGTTCTGGGGACCCCAGAGCTGTACACAGCACTCCAGGTGGGGTCTCACCAAAGCAGAGCAGAGGAACCCCCTCCCTCGCGCTGCTGCCCACACTGCTTTGGATGCAGCCCAGGATACAATTGGCTCTCTGGGCTGTGAGTGCACATTGCTGGCTCCTGTACAGCCTCTCATCCACCAACACTCCCAAGTCCTTCTCAGCAGGGCTGCTCTCGATCTGTTCATCCCTCTGCCTGTGTTGCTCCTGGGAGCTGCCCTGACCCAGGTGCAGCACCTTGTACTCAGCCTTGTTAAATCTCATGAGATTCCCATGGGCCCACTTCTCAAGCTTGTCCATGTCCTCCTGGACAGCATCCTGCTAAGGGTGCACCCGATGCCACTGCGCCCCTGATGAAAACATTGAATAGCACTGGTCCTGACCCACACCAAATCCTTCGTAACATAACTAGAGATTGACATACTCAAGTGTGTCCTTAAGGCAACATCTTTCCTGGTCCTACCATTTAAGACAGTTACAGAAGTTAATCAAAAGGTGCTTCTTTTCTAGTCAAAGACAGAATAATACTGCTCCTCTTTGCTCTCTATTTATCTCTCATTCATTCCTGCAACTGTGTAGTAAGGCATTGTACAGTGATGCAAAAGAATTAAGTGATTATTCTTAAGGGTTCTTAAGGGTTCTTAGAGATCAATATTTCTATTGTAGATCACTGTGAAGGCACCACTGTTTTCTCCACGTTGCAAGAATGAAGATGGCCTGAGGAAATCTTATACGATATAAGGAAAATGTTTTTCAAAAACACAAATTAATGAAAGGCAAAATGTCCTCACACACTCTGAGAGACAGTTTGTGAGGACTGAAAACTGAGTACAATGGAACAAAACTGCAGATTAGTAAGGCTTTATCTTCCTAAATCTCCATCTCTCATATACTAAGAATCATATATTCTATGAGTATCAGCGTGAAGTTCCTATCTGATGTTTCTGAAGTGAATGGAGAAGATTGACAAGACAGAAAGCTGATGTAATCACAAAAATCTTGTTTTCTTAAGAGGACAACTTTTAAACATCTTTTTCGAAGTTCATCACACTTAAAATTTTCCCTTTGAACATTAGTATTTTAGCAGTAAATAATAAAATAGTATCAATAATATCAACAAAATTATATCAATAAAAAATAACTCAATAATAAACTAATTTAATACAGAGGCTAGAAAACAAGACTGTAAAAGAGGAAACATGAAACAGGTGCTTTGGGCATGGGCAGAAAACAGTGAAGAACACCAGAGATTGGAGAGGGACAGAGATGTACTCCCAACCAGAATGACAACATCATTCGAAGCACAGCTGCTGAGGCTACATTCCTGGGAACCCCAGAGACTACTACATGGATACCAGAAACAATTCTCACAAAAATGGGAATGTAAAATAAGCTTCTCAGCTGCTTTTGGAAGGAGGTATGTATTTGGAGCACCCCAGCCTCCGAGACACAGCTTGGCACAACACAGGGAACCAATGCACAAAGACATTCAACTCTCACATAGAAGTTCTTGCCTTTAGGAAAAAAAAAAATACAAACAAAAAACTCCCACAAAAATACAGTCCACAGCAATATCACTATTTTCAAAAGTCACTCTTTCATATACCCCCTCCAAATCAGTGGTCCTAATCTTATCATGAAACATAATTAAACCCATATATCAAGTCCTTTTCATACCAGCCAGGTACTTTCCAACGAGGCAGGCTAACACCAAGTTTCTGGAATGGCTTTAAACAATTGTACTATTTTTATTATTAGGTAAGTAATGTTCTCATCTTCGTGCCAATTTAAGAATGCCTTTTTACAAAATACTATCATATGTGGTTTAAACAGAGTAGTGAAAAGGGGGAAAATAACAAGTCAGAGTCTCTTGTCTAGAAATGTACAGGAAAGTAGTACCCTGTCTAATTAAGTGACCCTGATATAAACTTTCTCTACTCTTCTCTCAGTTTTCAACCCCTTAATTCTCCTGTCCCAAAGCCACCAGAGTTCCATAACCTAGAACCCTCAAACACTCCCATCTCAAGCCCTTCCCCCTTTCATCTCATACCAACAGTCTTTGACTTCTCGATTCTCTCCAGGTGTTTACTAAATCCTCTCCCATATATTTCTCTGTCTCATCTGCCTCTGCCTTCCCTCTCCTGGTTCAGACCAAACCCTGGTCTGCCCAAATCTATAACCACAAAGCACTCCCAAGTAGCTTCAACAGTACCTCTTCTTCTGCAAATGACTTTCCAAACTGCCAGCCTACTCTGCAATTCCTGCACTTCTATTTATTCAATGCCCCTGCTTCAAATCCACATCCATGCCTAGCAGTTCAAAGCCAGATATCCTGGTTCCACGTCCCACAACAATAAGTCCAAGCCTTGCTGCCATACTATTATGCTTTTATTGTATGTTGATACCTCTTACTGCCCTTACTGTCATGGCAGCCCTGTCTTCTCACAAAATCCCTGGGTCCTTCTTGCAAGAAAGGCTTTAAAATCCAGGCTGGATCAAAAAATAATCAGAATAAGTCTTTAATGACTGACAAAAGAGTAGAATGTGTCCATGTGGAAAAAAAAACCCAAAACATAAGCAGTAACTGCATGCTTTAGTTATGATATATTGGGCTTTGCAACTATAGCTGAACCTTCCAAAACATCCCTGTTTCAAGTGTGCTTAAAATAACAGTCTCAGCTTAGAAATTCCTATGTGCCATAATTTCAGTACTGAAGAATCAGACTGTCTTAAAAACTGTTCTCAACCAAATCCAAATTTTCATACTAAGCAAGCTTCAGATTCAGATTTCATCTCTCCAAAGGCATTATTTAAAAAATATGCCCAGAAAAATCAAAGTAGAGAGCAGATGTCTAGACCTGAATGGACACAGGCTCAGGAAGGAAACTTACTGTCAGATAGAACTCCAGCTCTAAACTTTTCATTGACTCATTAATTCCTTTCTACATGGATCTTTTTCATGATGACAGAAGAAGAAAAAAGACACAACCCTATGTTTCTGTATTTCACTACTGAAGAAAAGCCTGTGCAAACCTTGCATAGTTGAATACAAAATACCACAGTCAGAAAATCTGCAGTGTCTGCTAGGAGCTAAGGTATCTCTTGTTTGTTTGTTGCAAAGAAGGGAATTAGAACCATCATTCTCCTACTATGCAATTCCCACCTCATCTGTGGGAAAGCATCTTGGAAGAACCCAGAAGCAAAAAGCAATGCAGACACATTTACTACAGCCAACACATTTCCAGGCCACCCATGCACTTCATAGCCACTTTCAAACTTGAGTACACCTACACGGATTGACTGACTGGTGACTAAACAGGTTTCAGCTGCCACCAGAGTATGCTCCTTTGTCACCCAACAAAGCTGTTCTCAGGAAGCTGCACTGCCCATCCCACACAGATCTTCGTGCATTCCTCTCTGAACTCACCCTCCTATACTTCCTAGTTTATCTAGGAGTAACTAGGCATGGTAGGAATACAGGAGTTTAAAAATCATTTAATAGGTGCACAAATGGCTGCAAGAAGACACATTGGGTTCTCTAGACAGACTTAAGAAACCACAGCAGTTGAAGCAGAATGGGTAATGATGAATGATTTTAGGGGAAAAGCCTATGAACTTATTTTTCAAAGTTCTTTTCTGGAAAGACTAAAATGAAATAGATACATTTCAGTTTTTTTCCCAAGTCTTTGTTTAGATACTAACTTTTACCCAAGGAGGCAGTTTCCATCATATATTTAGCTTTCAACGAATCAGCCTTTCCTAACTGAAAATATGTAACTATCAAAGTTTTCGAACAGTTTTACTGACAACGTTTAACTTAAAACCAGCTGAGAACCAGACTGACAGCTCTGAGTATTACTGGACAAGCAAACAAGAACAAATTGTCTAAATAAGATCCGGCCTTATGCAAGACCAGGCCTCAGCATCACTAGAATAGTCAGTGCTAACATCCTCTCCTGAGTCCATCAACAAGAATGGACTTTGTTTTTGTGACATATCCTTTAAAAGCTGAAGGCCTATCTGCAAAGAAAAATCTATTCAGCTTCCTAAAGTTATAAATGTATCCCATATTTTGAAATAGATATATCACCAATTGCGTAACCAGATATTCAAAACCCAAACACATAACAATAAAATTGAAAGAAGCACAGAGAAGCATATACCAGCAGCTGTTGCAACTATGAAACATGCCTCAGAAAACTTAGCAAAACATAACCGTTAAAACTGTAATTCCAAAACAAAAGAATCAAAGTGAAGACATTCAAATCGTTTGTCTCCAGCAAGTAAAGAGAAAAAAATTATTGTCCAAGGCAAAATGCCTATACTGGAAAATCTCCAGTTGGCAGCTTAATTAACTGAGAAGTGTTTAACTTAAACACCTTTGATGAGCACAACTATAGCATATTATAAAGCAAAAAAATTGTTTGTGTGTAGCCATTTAGGGCATAATTCAACAAGAAATACGAAACTAGGTGGAATTCTACCACAACTCAACGTACATTTCATGTATATCACCATGTTTGACAAAAGGATTATCATCCCCCATGCTAGTAAGTACTTCATTATGTCTTTACAATGTTATTGGAATACAGAATTTACATCAGAACCCAATCTGCAGACTTTCATTCCCAGCACTGTGATGACACACTGGAGGAATGAAGAAGCAAATTGCATGGATGCACATTGCACAGAAGCACAAATCTGGGTTTATTGTCTAGTAAGACAAAGCATGGATTCCATTTCTTTAAGATATTTTCTAACCCTCTGCTTTTTCTCCTATAAAATGACTTCAAGACATTCTTGTCATCTCACAGAAAATCAAAATTTTGGTGACTGTAAACACTTTAAAACAACAGGACAGAAACTAATTTTCATGAGATTTAGTCCTTACAGCATATCTCAGCCCAGCGCTGACACAGAAGCCTGTAACAAACTTCCCCCTTGCATAGGGACCCTACTTTAGTGCTTACATACCTGCTCTGTAAGGAGACTGACGTGGCTTGGTGGGGAATACTGGCAGGCTGCTTGCTTCTCTGCTAACTGCTGCAGTTCTGCTGCTACCACACTGGGGCCATGACGTTTGCCCTGGGAAGAAGCATGTTCTGCATCTCTGTGCATCCTGGCTGGGCCCACACACTGCCCACTCGAACTGCGATGGCACAGACCTACCAAACAAACATTTCAATGCGCTTAATGAGCGGTATGTCAGACTCTCAGCCTGCTGATCACAGACACAGAAAGCAGATAAAAGACCAAGAAGAATACAGAATACACCTATTCTGCATGGGTATTGCCCATATGAACAATTAGCAATTCCAAACCCATATTCTCTTTTTACAATGTATCTAATGCCACCCAATTCCAGAGATATTGGCAGCTGTTACCAAAGTTAAATCTGTAACGTTTTTCCTTAAAAAAAAATTGATCTCTTTAAGTAAGCTACTCATTTGGGAAGTAAGATGTATTTAAATGCTAGACAGGTTGTCTATATATATACATATATAGCAACTCTAGTAAACATGTGCTGCCCCTGACACAGAACCTAGAACAAATACATACCATCATTCAAAATACAAAAGAATAAGTATTATCAGGACCAGAGCTGTTAGCCTGTGTCTGGTTCCCAAAAGTTTCCTAATAGATTACAGTCTACATGCAAATGCCTACAGTTTCTTCTACCCTTCAGATTCTTCACACTCTAAAGCTGCATTGCTCAACTGTGTTCTACCACAGCATGATAGATGAGAGGTCTCTAAACCTTGTTTTTAGGATACCCTTGGATATGGCAGTGCTGAAACACCCTAGAGAATGAGATACTGTAATGATTCATTCAGATCCATCTTTTCTGGAGGTCTTGACACACCTTTAAGTATTCAACACTTATGAAGTTTCATTACAAGATTTCTGTGCTTGATAGACAACCAGAAAACTAAGAACAGCACATAGACTGAGACAGGATTTCTGCTAATGAAAACAACATTAAACCCACTAAAGATAGACGAGATCAGTAACATTATATAGAAAATATACAATACTTAATTTCAAAGCTCTTTTTGAACAAGTTCAAAGGCTGAGTTCAAAGCACAAGGCTGAAGGGAGACCTTATCACTGTAACTTACCAGAAAAGAGGTTTTTGTGAGGCAGGGGTCAGCCTCTTCTCCCAAATAACAAACAATAGGACAAGAGGAAATGGCCTCAAGTTGCACCAGGAAAGGTTTAGATTGGATATTAGGAAAAATTTCTTCACCAAAAGGGTTGTCAAGCACTGGAACAGGCTGTCCAGGAAGTGATTGAGTCACCATCCATGAAGATATTTAAAAGACATGTAACTGTGGCTCTTAGGGACCTAATTTAGTGCTGGACTTGGTAGTGTTAATTGTTGGACTTGGCGATCTGAAAGGTCTTTTCAAACCCAAATGATTCTGTGATTGCCTGTTCATCTGGTCAATAAAAGGGCATCTGGCTAACAAGGGCTGCATCCTGCACTCCTCCTTTCTGTAAGAAATTTAGCACCATCCAACAAGACTCAATTCTAGAAATGTAAAATTCCTACCTACGCCACAACAGAAATTACACAATCTCTGTACTGAACTAGCAGGTTATTATGAATCCAAGAACACTCACCTACTTTTCCAGAGGATGGTCGAGACAATCTTTGGCTATAGATCTGAGCAGCTCTCTGAAAAGATGAGATTGGACCAAGGGTGTAGCTACCAGAACGAAAACGATGTAACCCTGCAAGGCTACAAGTCTCAGCGGACACTGGGTTTGTGAGGACAGAAGAGCTGTCAGGAGCTGTGCTCTGCAAGGAGGGTAGTGGCGGTGGGGACTGAATCAGTCTGGGACCAGCTGGAGGAGCCGGCAATGAAGGGTGACCAGCCACCTTTGAATTTTCAGAGGCTGCAGTCTGAGATGGCATCCAAGAACTGGTACTTCTCTGGAACGTGGCACCAGGAACAGAGGAAGGAGCACTAGGAGGGCTGCACCGACGTACTTTCACCTCGGCATTTAAGGAGAAGGTGAGTTCTTCTGGAGCTACACAAAGATAATGAATATACTATATGAAGAAAAAGTTGCTTTTGAGGTCCTTTGATAATATCAACACACCAAATGCCTGTATTCAGACACACCAAAGCCAAAATGACCTCACCTACCAGCAGAGACAAGAAGAGGCTCTACATGATAAACACCCTCTTTCAAAGCCTGCCATATCTAGATCTTCCCCCCCCAAGGGAGGGGCAGCTAACTCTTTCCTACTGCCTACTCTACAGCACCTTCTCTTGTGCTTAAAAGTAAAAATTGGGCATTTGGATCTCAGTTTGAACCCAAAGGTTCCAACCTTTATTTAAAACAGTATTAAAAACAGTATATGCATTCAATATTTTTTTTATTGATGATTATTTAAGTCAGTTCACTTACAGCTTGATTTAGCTTCTTTGGGTTTACAGCCTTTTAGTGCTCCTTCTGCAGGCAAATCTGCAACTGAACTTTTGGGATGATCACCTTTTATTTTTTTCACCATCTCAGGATGCTCTATAACAAAATCAAGGAGTTAGGAAGTAGAACATTGCAAATTGTGGTGTAACTAGAACAAAACTGCAGAATTTACCCTTGCTACAATTGACTTTCTTGCTAACATTTCCTGTAGATCACGCAACTTTTTTGATGACAATTGTGCTGTCACGTACAGTAGGATGGACTACTAGATACATACAGCTGGCATGCTCTTCCTTCCATGGAACGCCTAATTAGGCTCAAATATACAGTCTCTGGTCTCCAATGGATACACACACTGTAGGCAGCAAAATTTAACAGACTTTGATTTCATTCATCCCTTACTTCGATTTCAGGATTCTCTGTTCATTTCAATTTTTATTGCCTTCAGTTTCCACATTCTCATTTCAGTCATGAACTACCATATCTAGTTCCTTATAAATGCCAGTCTAGGTTCAACCCATTTTGCCTCAGGCAAAGAAAGTAGGAGTGAAGTTACTCTAGTCTTCACATAAGACTGAGTAAAAAAAAAAAAAAAAAGATAGGCAACCTCAAGAAACCTGACTAACATTGTGGCAGACTTATTCTCTTTTCATAGACTTAAGTTAAACTAGGTTTGTCTGGGCAACATCATCTCAGAACTGCCTGCAAAACTTACCACCTTGAGGCTGTTTCTCTGACTGGTGACTGCTGTTGCTGTGTTTTGTACCTGTGGATTTTGTTCCTAGGAAGACACTTGCTGATTTGTTTTTGTGTGTGTAAAATGTCAGTACTTCCTCCAGGTCACTTTCACTGAAATAAGGAGAGAAGAATGGATGTAGAGTAAGGACACTAAGCTTTTCAGCATTCACGTAACAATCAAAGACAAGAAACGATAAGGAAACTGAAGAGGGGAGGGGGAAAAAAAAAAAGATGACACTAGACAAGCTAATGATTCACTCAGTTCTGCAAGGAAAGAGCAGAAGGAAGGCAACATGCCCTGGTTAAACATGAGATTCCCACTAAAATACCATCTTCTTATGTAGTAGAAAATTCAAGGCATTCAGGAGCCTTCCCAGGATAAATAAAGAGCAAGTGAATACTCCAAACACATCTGGGGAGATTAGCTCAACATGAGAGATACCATTCACAGCTAAATTTGTGAATCTTCTCCAGGTGCTCTTTAGAACAAGCAGCTATTTTCTCACAAGAGAACTCAGCTCAGCCTCTGTTTTATAGTCACCATTTGTAGTTTCTATTCAGCAGCAAAGAGAGAAGAGGAAAGAAGGCAAAAGCTTGTTAATTAGCCAAAACTGCAGGACAACGAGAACAGTCAATATTTTTGTGAAACTCACAAAACTTGCAAAAAGATCTCATTTTCTTTACAATGGCAAAGTGGAACAGCCCCAATATCCTAAACATCTATTGGTCCCAAACCAGTATCAGGTACTTGGCCGTTCTTATTAGAGCTTGTGCAAGCTGTAATTCCAGTTGTTTGGTATCTAATGTGCTTTCCTTTTGCTTTATCATGTTGCCTCAGCATCAGTGAGTTGGCTGTATGGCACGGCAAACACCAAAACAAGTAGTATAGTGCCAGAAATGGTACAAGGAAATGTAACACAGGAATATAAATTAGCAGCAGTTAGAATCTTTCTAAACATCCTCCGCATATCACGATTGTAACTAGTATTAGCTAGCCTAAGCTTTGGTAAAAGCCATGTCTAAAGCTGATACACTGAAGTCTGCAGCATTCTCTGAAGATCCAAACTTCACTTATATTCTGGGAGAAAAAGTGAAGAGGAAATATAAGAATGAGAAGTTGTTGGTGGAAAGGCGCTTTAAGCTTTTAAATGAATTTACCAGTATGTATGTGCTTTTACAATGCACTGAGGACGTTCAGAATCAATGGTCATAGCATATGTATAACTAAACACAATGACATCCATGTGATATCAAAGTTAGAGAGTCAATGAGACAATCTCAATTAAGAAGCAACATTTATTACCCATTTTCTCCACTGTTGCATTCACTGTACTGCAGAACGAACACTCAAAGTGGAAATCTATCCCCTTTGCTTGGCTCCAAATTACTTGCTCATTGATTTAAGCTTGAAGCACAGTGCCAAGTAGTGTCAGATATCAGAGCTTTCAAACACACCTGATACTTCATAAGAAGCAGAAAGAACATCACTAGAAATTGGCTGATCATTGGCAAACTATTCTATATCAGTCAAACAATCCAGCAAAAATCTCCAGCTCCAGCTGTGCATCAGGCCATGATAGCATGGTAGCCAATAACATGAAAACAGAAGAATTTGCAGTTCTGTTCCATGCAGCTATTTCTTAACATTTCTGGCAAAAAGGAAAATGACCTGCCTAGGACATAAGAGACATTTTAGTGGCCAGAATGGTCAGAGAACCAAAAGCATGCCATGGGCCCATGTAATATACATTTCTAGCAAGAGCCATAGATCCTATGGTGTATGGTAGTCAGACATATTTATCTGAAGACTTTTCTGCAATCCTGTAAATCTGTTGCACTAATGACTCCATCAATTATATTAGCAAAACGGAAAATACTTGTTTTCATAAGAATGTATCAAGACAGACTGTGAAACCACCTGAACTTAGTTAGGATGCCTCAGCTATGACCCACTTCTAATCATTCACTCTAAGTGCTATCCAAACAGAGAAAAAGAACAAACAGTTTAATAAGTGGTCATGAAAAAGAAGAAGTGACCACCAACCCTCACAGAAAAAAGAAGATGGGCATTAAAAAAGCAGGTAAACTCTGTCCAGATATTGACAGCAGTTCTTGCCCATATAGGCATGTCATATATGGACCAAATAATGGAGTCAAGAGGAATTGCTTTTTGTACTCAAGAACCAGAGACTTTGAAAACATAATTGTGGTTCACTGAATAATTTCAGACCTCTCTATAGTCAGATAGTTATAATACCATTGTTTTTCATACAATGCTAGAGGCCCTAAGGAATACTTAACTATTTTCAAAATATGTTTCTTACCAGACTCTTTTAAGTTTAAAGCAGATAAAGTGAAGTGATAGAAAATGCTGCTTTTTCATTGTGAAAGTAACTGCTTGCACTGAACTGCCTCAGCAAGCCAAATAAGAGGCCTAACTCACTTCCTTGCTCATCTCAGAAAATCCAGACCTGGAAAATTCCTGAAGAGAGGCGGCAAGCATGAGATTTGTTTCTGAGAGCAGAAACGCGAGTCAAAGCCGTAACAACTGTTCAACCACAGCAGCTCAAGATCATCTGAGCAGCAGTTCTAGTTTCCGATGTACTTCTTCCTTCCAGTTCTCCTTCCAATTGGAAGGACTCCTTCCAATTCTCCTTCCAAAGTACTGCCTTATTTGCTCCAGCATCACAGGAAAGGAGACCATTAACTCACCAGCAGCAGTTTGAAATTTACACAGGCTAGGGCAACCACTGCTGTCCTTTGGGAAGTTACTTAATGGTCAAAACATCTCTTGTATGTTCTTCTCTATGCACCAGATGCTGATGCTACAAGTGTTTGGTTGCTGGAAGAGAGACAAGAGAAGACAAGCTCTCTGTCCCTCAGCAGGAAGAGGTCCTACAGTCAATAAAGGTATCTAGAGGCTTTAGATCAATCAAATCATCTTTAGAACAATGTCATCACCTTCAAGGCCGAGAGATCGTTTATCAAAGGGAATAAAATCTATTCCTACCTTGCTCTGGCAATAAAGTTCTGAAAACTTTCAGGATTCACTCCCTCCTCCTCCTCTTCCTGTTTCTTTTTTGATTGTTCCTGGACCATCTGCTCTGTTTCCTGTTAATAAGCAGTATCAGTAAGTGTCTCTATGTTCCATGGCATGCTACAGCTCCCAGAACACAAAAATCATTTCCATAGGATCTAAGGAAAAAAAAACATTGCTATGTGCAACAACACGAATAAAGATAGACAGCCCCAGAGACAGCATCCTAAGCATATACTAAACTCTTCATTCCTCCACCTGACACAATTGATTCGCTGGGAAAACGCCAAGTCTTCAAAAATGTGTGCTGTTCCTTCAACTACACTCTTTGCTGGAACATAAGGAAGTACAGAAGGGAAAAAAAATTTAAATCATTCTTAACAGATATTAGGTTCCCTCTCCACTTTTGTTGTTTCTGTCACAGAGTTCCTCCAAACAGCTTTTATTTGCGCATTTGTCCCAGAAGTAGATAGACAGAAGAAAGGAGGAGAAAAATATAAAATTAATCTTAAAGAAACTGAAGGATATCTGTAGAAAACCAACAGATTTTCTAGTATAAACTAGTAGTTCTCTTGAGTTTGTCAAGCAGCAAATTGCTGAGGGTTTATACACATACCAAAACCACACTGCTTTAGCAAAAACTAAGAAAGTAAAACAGTACAGCCTGTGGCAAACATGTTTATACACTGAAATATACCGGAATAAATGGTAAGCCTTTGTGTGTGAAAACGGGAGCAAGTTTTCAGATATAAACAATCTATTTTACACCAGTAGAACTGGTTGGCACTAGAGGTTGGTTTGATACAAACATTTTTGTTCATTAAAAAAACCTTCAGGCCTGTCTGCAATATCAGTACCAGCTTAAAAGCTTTATCTGACCAGACTTGACCTCCATGTCATTTCTTCCTGCTGGTAGCCTTCCCAGGATAAAGGGGTCAGATACATCTTATGAAACATAATTCAAGACAGGGAAGAAAATGCCAGTTTGGGACATCTTTCCCCTTTACTACTTAAGTAAATGTCTGGATAATATGTGATCTGTTCTACTTAATTTGCTGGAGCTGTAGTCTCTTCTTCTGTGTCATTATAGATGATATATAATGGCTAGTAGGAGTCCCTATTAAACCTGAAGTTACAAGTCAGTGAAAGAAGTCTATACGTTGGAATCAGAAATCAAAAAACCTCACAGCCTAACAGTCTCTCAAGGGCTTAAACACGTACGCCCTGAAACCTCAAGTGATATGTTCTCACTTGTTTTAACCGAGAAAATATGTTTATGCACTGATTTATTACCAGTTACACAGCTTTATTTTGTGAATTTACTCAAGCATTAGCAGAAAATCCTAATGTTTGAATACAATTTGAGTGGAAATTATATCCAAAGCAGCTGCATTCTTCACTCACCACAGAGCCACCCAAGTGTTTTGTGGTTACTCCTAACACAGTAATGCAGCGAGCATACAAGGCACTCCCTGCAACAGATTTCGTTCAATACCAACCTTGTTTACACAGATCAGGTTACCAGATGTCAGTTCTGACAAGGTAATGTAAGCGAACATCCTCTCCTAATGAGTAGAAGCTTGGAGGCCTCTGCGCAGCAGCCTCTCAAAGCTAAATTTCCATTACCCTTGTTCTAACACTAAAGACATGCTAAGGGGCAAAGGAAAGGGGAAGCTGTCCTTGCCAAACGAGTAAATAGAAGATTAGGTTGAAACCATTACGCTAAGAGCAGCACCTTCTACATCTAAAGATATGAAAATTATTTAAATTAGGACCTACATCTCCTTAACGCTGAGCATGCAGAGTACCTTACTACACATATGTAGCAGTCCCTCAGTATACCAATCAAATAGTAAAATACATATTTCATGCTGTTCTGTATAAAACAAAATAAAGAAGCACCATAAAAATAAGAATTGGCAACAGGCATTACAAAGCACTGGAATCAAAGACAAGGCAAAGAAAAAGCAAACTGCCAGTTAAATTCCACTTCATTTCAGCACTTCTTTTTATGCACATAATTACTGGCCTGCATATATCATGTAATAATATTGTTGCCTATCTGACAATTTCAACAAAGTACCATTATTGGATGCACAGCTGCAAGCAGACCATATAAATAACAGAACAGTGCCTTTGAAATAGGCTGCTTGAGATACTTTATAAGAAGAAAAGAGAAACTAAAAGAAGAATCAAAAAAAGAATTAGTCACCTTGTCATAACGGACTATGAACGTGCCCAGCTGGCGAGCCAGGATACGACGACGATCGGTTAGTCCTACATGACGGCTGGGGAGCAGCAGCCTCAAGGACTGACGAAGGTTGCTGGCAGCTCGCTTCAGAAAGCGGATGACAAGCTCCTGCAAGCAAGAGAGATGGAGTTAACAATGCACTATCTGCAAGATGTGGGGAGAAGAGACTAGAGATACTACAGCAGCTAAGGACTGGCAGGAACTAAACATATTGTCCTGAGAAAACGAGCTGAAACTGGCAGGCAAAAGCATTCTGCAATATGCACTTTTAATACAGCCCTATAAATCCAATGTGGGGGAGAAAAACAATGGTGTATCTTGCCCGAGGTGGGTCAGAATTTTGAACACTTGAGAAGTGTTTGTCTCAAAAGCATGACAGATAAAGGAAAAGAATAACTAATCAGCAAAAAGCAGCAACACAGAATAATCTGTAAAATCCAGTATCTTAGAAGGATGTTTCCAAAAAACCCACCTGCAATGTGTTAAAGAAGGCCTGTGATAAAGTGCACTGACATAAAACTCTCTCAGCACTACTTCAAGAAAGGGGATCCTGGTCAGATATCTCCACTACAGTGGGTAGCCTCATTTCAGCATTTTTCATATATATACTTGTCTTAGGTTACAATGTATGATGTAACCAAAAGTATGCATTCTATCACCATCTGTTAAAACCAGGTGGGGCAGTGTTCTTTATCTCTTCCATGACACATCCCTGATAATTCCCTCAGGAGTGATATCTTCTGTTAATGGGCTACCAAGCCTCACTGCATGACTCATAAAATTACATCATCCCATTGTGAGATGCTCCGCCCAGAGGGAGGAACCAAGCATTCCTACCTGGATATAATCTGAGGTTTCGAACACCACACTCAGCCCTTACCTGCTGGCTTCCCAGAGGACAAGAGCTACACATAACCACCATGGGACCTTCAGAGGAAGACCAGATTCTTCTACAGGATCACGGCTTCAACAGAACCATCACTTCAGGAGGACTGCAGCCACCACTTAATTGGACTGCTACCACCACCCTGCCCGACAGGGTGTCAGGTTATACTCTGACTCTGTCAGTGTTTCTGTACTATTGCATTTATTTTTAATTTTCCTATTAAATTGTAGTTCTGATTTCAAGTCTCTCACTGGTTTGCTTTCAAACTAGTACAATACTATAGCCACATCCTCTCCACAGTAATAGATGGCTACATCGACAGCCATGTAACTCCAGTCCCTCATCATGTCTGTTTGACCTCTGATGGGGGAAACATGGCAAGGCAGATCCTTAGGCAAGATACATCCTGGGGGTGTTTTGAACCCCTTCTGTCTCGTCTCTGGATTTGCTTTTGCTTAGGAGCTCTGCTAATGCATTAATGAGCAGCCTCACAGCCAAACTATTGGATTTCACAGCTCGCCTCTCACTGCCATTACTCCAGGCTGGTTTGATCTGTTATTTTAAACATTATTCTTCACAGTACAGCAGACAAAGTAACTCTCAAAAAGCCCGTTTTAATTTCCACTTGGAAAGAGCAGAGGTAACATTTTCCACTGAGTTGAATGATTATTCTTGACACACAATTTTATCTCTGAACTGCACTGGCTGTTTCCCTGCAACATATATTCTCACTCAGTGAGAATATATGCAGAAAGCTCAAGAGCCTACTGTACAAAGCTCTTTTAGGAAAGTTTGTGAAGGGATCTGGACTTGCTGAGCTTTTTAAAATGCATACATATCAAACATAGGACTTTAAATACTGCCTAGAAAAATCCATCACTTTTACTTTCTCTTCTTTTCCTTTACCTCAATTTCTTCTATCTAGAATGCAAGTAAGATTCATAAACGCAGATGTCTGGATATATTACAACAGTACATAAGAGAAAAAGCTTAACTGGGTACCTGTTCTGTTCAAGTAGATGAACGTTTTGCTTAATGCAGCAGAAACCAGATCCTGACAAGTAATCTTAAACAATCTTCTAGAGAAGAATTGAAGAGCAGGTAAGCTCAGAAATCAGTGAAGGAGAGCTAACAAGAGAGCTGAGCAGCTTGAATGTCAACAACACGCTAGTCATTAAGAGCTGTCTATGCTCTGAGGTCAGTCAGCAGTTCTACCTCACCTGTATATTAAAAATACAGCACTGGCAGCTAGACAAAGAACAACCATCATCTCAGTTGGACTTCTGTACTTGCAAGGATGGGAACTGACCTCAAAACTCTCAAGGTAGATTTCAACTCGGCTTCTCAGTCTGGCCAACATGAAGCTTCTTACCATTTGCTCACCCTCTTTGGCAGCCCAGGCAGGATTCTGGATCTGTTCGCCAGCGTCCTTCATCAGTCGGAGCTGAACATGCTGCAGATAGGCAGAGAAAGCTGTACGAGCTTGTACTTTGCTGTGGACAAAAAGAGTCAATCAGCTATCTTTAGAATAGGAATGGGAAGAGTTACAGCAGTCAGGCACAGCTTATGGACCAAAGTACAGTCAGCAAGGACTTCCTAAGCACACTAATGTTGAAGCTCAGAGAAAGGAGGACCCCTTCACACCATCAGCATTTTCAAGCAGACCTTCCATCTGAAGATGGGGTAGGTATTGCAGGAGGTACAAGAGATAGTAGACACTCTCTGACATAATTTCTAAAAATGGAATGTTCTTTCTGCCTTTTACAGCCTTAGGTACTCTCCTCTAAAAGCCAGTAACACAGACATCAGCAAAACTGTGTATTTTTAAAACAAATTCAAGGCTCTACTGGGCCTCTGTTTTCACAAACATTTTGAACACCACAACAACAGACCATAAAATAAATAAAGGGCTTGGTACTGGTGCCAGAGTTATAACAAAGGCCCTGTAATTCCCACTGGAAATGAAAGAATTAAATCTGTGAAAGTGAGCTCTTCCCCTGCTGGCTCAGGGATACAAGCCAAATTTCATTGAGCAAGGCACCACTGAGGAATGAAGGAAGATCAGCAAAATCTGCTGTGCAGCTGGCTCAACATGTTGGGAAGCTGTAAGCATGAGCTGAGGAGAGGACTGGGAGGGACACATAGCTTCTCATTCCCTCACAATGGCAGTCACTTCAGTATGTGCATCTGTTGTGAGAGGAAGTGCTGAATGCTTTGCCTAATTCTGTTCATTGTCCCCTTGGTCTAAACCCCTTCCTCAAACATTCTGCTCTTCCTCATAGTTTTCCCCATAGTCGCTAGAAGCTTTTCATAAGGATGTAGCAGCAGACTGGCTTTAGTGTCAGCAACAGATTTCCCTTTCTATTACAGGAAGTGTCCTAGTATGTTCTGTAAAATTTTAAGTTTCACCTTAAAACAAACTAGAGTTTTGAACTCATTACTTTCCTGAAATACTATTCCAGAACTTACTGTTCTAATAAATAGGAACCTCCTCTTACTATCCAGCCCAGCTTCACTCATGAGAAGTTTATAATTGCTTTTTCTTTCTCCAACATTGTCTTGTATCTTAAATTTAATCCCTGATGGGTCTCCCACCTTGAATGTCTTTATTAACAGAGTTACATCCTTCCATAGTTTTCGTTTTATTGGTGTGAACTATCCACATCTGCCAGTGTTCTTCTAACAAAGCACCCACACTGGTGACATGATGAGACCAGCAGCTCACCTCCACCTGTGCTCCTCTCACAATTTGCCTTCCATGAACGTGGGTGACAGTGTCTGTGTACAATACTCCACATGAAGTTTCAGAAGTATGTCAAGGGATAAACCCTGGAACACAATTGGTGTTTTTATGTATGCATGAGCTAGAGCTTCACAAATTTCCTGTGATCAACCAGCATGCAAGATATTTTTCCTTATAATTAATTTCTAGTTGATGAACATCCAGCTGACAGAACTTCCTCTGTAAATTATTAGTTCTTATAAGCATCCCCTTGCACTTTGTACTACTGAATTTCATCCTAGTTATATTATTTATACCCTCAAGGTCATCCAGTTTTTCTCATCTTTAGTCCATTACTTTGTTCTCATGGTAATAACTCCCAAATATTTTCCATCAGCAAATTTCATTAGCACATTTGTACATTTTGTGTCATTCTTGAATTGATTATTAATCTCAGCCTCAGACTGATTCCTGAGGAACCTCACCATATTTTTTCTACTTGTTCTCTGCTTCTTACAAATATTCTCAGGTACTTATATGGTCCTTATGACTCCACGTACATGAGTCCCTGAAATGCTATTAAAAAATCTGTGCAGCAATTAAGTCTTTCTGGTTTATAGTTCTGTAAATTTCAGGAACACTGTGTTACACAGAAATCATACCATAGCAGCACTTACAGAGATCAATGCATCAGTTTAGTAAGAACTGAAGTTAAAATAAAATACATTGGAAATACCCATGTACCAGCTTAATCATCAACTTTTGATGCTTCTGGAAGGTCACATAGGGCCAAACAGGGACTAAGCCAATGACAAGTTCACAAGAGTCTCAAGCTAATGTCCTCTGTGAATAGCTGTACTGCAGCAACTAAAACATGATGGAAATACCTGGTTACAATTTCTGTCTTCCAGGAACTTCAGTGAACTCCAGAATGCACAGCAGGCCTTGTTAACATCTCTGAGCTCTGTATGCTACTAGTCACTATGCCTACCTTTTCTCTCCACATGTGTGAAACACTGGGAGAACTCTCTGAATCCTAGCTGAGAACTAATACTCTCTACTTCAGGCCACCATGTATCAGAAAAGGCTCTCACCTCAGCTCTCTAGAGCTGTCACGTTTTGTTTATGTACAATTCAAACATCTCATGACCAGTTCAAGATTTGTGCTGGTAGAAATTAAGGAGCCCCCATTATCAACATCAGCACAATAATACAGGTCTTGGCCTGCACCTGATAGTTCTACGACTAAAAACTAAAGACGGTCTCTTTTCAACACTGCCTCTCCTTTGGTGTGGGGGATATTGAAACCTGAGGTCTTAAACGCAGGAACAAGTATCTTTCTTTTCATTTTACTTCCTTGGGAATGGCACAGTTGGGGGAACAACTTTCCTTTGAGTATCACCTCTTCACCAGTAACACCCAAAGCGCGGAAGGTAGATACTTCCTCATCAGGCTGACTAAAGGAGAGAGAAGTCCTACCACTTACCAAAACTGACTAGAATGGGCCTGGTTTCTCTTGGATGAAAATTTTATTACTTCAGCTCCTCTGCCTGTTGAGCCCACAAGCAAAGCTTACATCAGTGACAGATCAGATGGGGCCAAGCCCAGCACAGTCTTAGAACATGAGGTCACCACAAGCCTTATACCCTTCTGTGGGGAATCCCAATAGTGCTGGGTGCTGAGCAAGATTCTGTCAGGAACATCAGACAGAGCTTATGTTCTTGGCAGAAGTCAGTTCTATATATACATAGATATAGGCGCAGCATTGCTATGTTTATCCTCAAAAGAGTTTTCAGAATCTTTCCTGTCACAGCAGCAAATGTCCTTGCCACCATTAGACATCAGAACAATCCCCAAAGCCATTGAATAATCCATAATTTCTCTTAGAAACTAAACTAAGAAAGCAACTGTAAGAGACTGAAATATTATAGTTTATGACTTAAACGTTTTCATGAAGGACTTTTTACAAAAACTACAGAGAAGACCACCACACCCTTCATGGGGCTCTGAGAGGCCCTGGGCCCACTGGCTGATGAAGATAAGATAAAGTAACAACTAGGGGCTGGGGACATTCACAAAGGACAAGCTTAACACCTCC
>VZTD01004028.1:2810091-2824584 GCA_013397725.1 Rhagologus leucostigma
CGGGGCGTGTGGCGGCGGCCATGGGGGACCCTCACCACCAGAAGAGCAGATGGAGGGGAGCAACGAGACGTCGTCGGGACCCCTGGATGGGTGATATGCCTCCACCTAACCCCTGTCACCTCTCCCTGTCCCCCTACCCCACACGCACAGCTCTTTTTCTATTTCTTTCTTTCTTTTCTCTTTCCTTCTCTTTGCCTCTCTACTATTAAATAAAATACATCAATTTTTTGGCATCAACATTTAATCTCGTTTGGTTTTAATCTCATTTCTGGGAATATTTTGAACCTTCTAAGTTCTTTCTGGTTTATGCACAGAAACTTAGCTTTCTTTGCTCTTCTGGGTCTAAACTGGATCGTAACAGCAACAAGAAACATTTTCTATACCTTTGGACATTTTTCACAGAAAACATAATGCTGCTTCTTGTGTAGAAGATGTAAAGTCTTCCGACACAGATATACATGATCATGCCTTCTTTTCGCACTTTCTGTCCATCTGCAATTAGACAGTTTTGCTACCCACGTTCAAGGGGAGGATCATGCTTCAAAACATTTGGTTAAGACCCTACTTGGTGTTTTTCTACAGAATCTCCTCCAGCACATCTCTTTTATCCAAGAAATAGAAGTCACTCACTAGAACATACTCTATTACACACTGTCATACTCAACAACATGCAATGAGATGTTTCAGGAATTAGTAACTCTCAAATTACCTCCTAATCTTGCTCTCGGAAGGCGATGACCTTGAGCAAAGATTATTACCAGAGGTAAAAATTCTATCATGAAAAATAAAAGTACAAAAACAAGAAAACTAGTTTTATGGAGAGACAGCACGGAGCTCTTCCTATCCAACCCTTCTTGGATAATTTAATGTATGTTTATAACCACTTCTTGGCAAATGCAAAGAATGAGAAGAAAAAATTTAGAATTCAGTAGCAGGCATCCTGCATTAAGGCAAAGAGGCATTTTAGAAGCCTGAGCCAACAAAGAACAGCTTACATCATCAGATTAAAGAACAGCAATGGAAACTGTAGGTCATGCTTTACACTGATCCAGAAGGTCAGGCATTTAGGTAAACTGTCAGACTTTGCAATAGTCTCCCTTCTGTGCCAACAAGATGTTAAGGCAGCCCACAGTTAGACGAAAATCCAGGCGCCTTTTCTAGGGTCTTCTTATCTCCCCACACTCATAATGTGCATCCTCCATATTTTAACTCATATTAGGTTCAAGTCAAAACTAGAGGCAATATGCAGAAAGCTCTCACCTCAAGTTTCCATGCTTTTGAAGAATCTGAAGCAAGTTAAACTGAGATTCTGAGTCTGGTTTTTGCAGAAACAGCTCTGCTCCATCTCCAGTTTTCTTGTCAGGTTTTTTTGATAACCTCTGCTTACAAGTAGTTTTCACCGAGTCAGAGAGCTTTGGCTTGTTTTTCACCTGGGTGTCCGAAAGAGAGCAAACACTTCTATCTACCTCTTCATCTTCATCTGCATCCATCTCCTCTTCCTCCTCACCTTCCGTGTCTGACTTGAGGGACAGCTTTGTTGGTTCTGATGTGCCTGTAGCAGAGGAGAAATCACTTATGCTGGTTAAGAAAAAAAAATGTGGAGAGGACTGTTCTACTATTTATAACCTTTGGTTTACCCCTAAACTCTTTTCTGATAGAAGGACAGAATACCACCATTTTAGAACAGCATCTTAATTATGACTGTTCTATACTATTCTGTCTTTCTGCTTGTGCATCAAAAAGTTGAGAAGCCCATTTTCCCAATATTACAGAATACAGACCAAGATTCTTGTTTTAACCTTACAAATGAAAAAAGAATGCCCACACAAAATCAAAGAGGCAAAGACATTTTCCTCTATTTTATCCTGATTCTTACATATATACACCCATACTTGATATATATACACACATTTTTTGTATGTTGTGTGTCAAATAAAACAAAGCTACAAAATCTAAACTTCCACATGTGCCAAAAAAGATCATATACCTTAACACAGCAGCAAAAATCATCTTATAACATACAGTCTCTCCTGTTGCAGTCAGTATCACACAGCTATTAGAAAGAGTTTAGATAAAGGCTTCAGGAACAGCTGCTTGTGGGGATCATTCACCTCTGTACCCTTTTAAGTTTTTCCAACATCAGCTTGGATAAAGATTTCTCTTCCCAACAGCTTAGAGTCACAGCTGTCTAGCAGAAACAATGTGAAAGGTCCCATCTTTCTCTGAAAAGCTGAAGAATTACAGAGGCACACATACTGTTGAATTCTTTACCCGAAATGCAATCACAAGCTCATCTCCAAGCAAACACTGATTACCTTTAATCATATACATGTGGATGTGGAAAGGTGGGAATGAAATTCAAGGCACTAAACAAACAAGAAGCTCAGAAATGGAATGTGAAAACTATTAACATTTGAAACCAGAACAACTCCATTCACACACATTTCAAATGAAGAAGTCCTTTGCTTGCTTGTTTTTGACTAGCTGCTCACCTAAAACTCTAGTCATGCATACCTGATGATCTTCTCTGTGCTGCTCTAGCCTTGCCATGATATCGACGACGCTTCCGTAACTCCAGTGAAACAAGCTTTCTCTCATAAAAGAGAGCGTGAGAGTCCACAGCTTCCATCCTCATATCCAGCCTCCCATTAAGACCTGCTCTGGGAAGCACAGTACAGAGATATCCCTCAGTCTCCCTATGTCCTCCTCTCCCTGATGATACAAGAGACTTAGTAGATCAAATTTCTTCAAGAAACATTCTTCCTGATTCAGGGAAGAAATATTTACCATCAGTCTAACTCTGCTCTATTTAAGCCTGTAAATGTTTGAAGAAAGTCTTGTACGTACTTCACAGAACATCATCTCTCAAAGCCCCAAGACACACTCACCTAGTGTCACGCTTTCATGACAGAGCAGCATCTGCCCATCATGCAACAGCTCAGGGCACAATTAATAGAGGAAATTGCAAGAGTACAAAACAACGAAGGCGAATGGAAAGAGAGCACATGGAAACGAATCCAGTTGTCTGAACCATTTATGTAGACAGCTTGTTCTTCACTGAACAGATATAAGAATCTTAACGTAATAAAAGTGGAAAATGTCAAACTTGCTCCAAGTTCTACTTAAGGGATGAAGAGCCCTGCCAGATTCCTTAAGGGAAGTATACAAAAGTAACAACTTTCTGCTAGTGCACAAAGATCCAGAAAAGTGCTCTCTATGATATAAGTGGAAACAAGCACAGAAAATTCTTACTGTTTCATTTATCTTTTCAGATCTAACAAAGTGAATATATGAGTATATGAAGTCCAAAACCCTCATGCATTACAAAATCTTTTGAGAGAGCTCAATGATGAGGTTTATCAATATGGCAGGAATACCAAAGTGAGAAGCCTATGAGGAGAAATTTTAAGGTCCAATGAAAACAGGAGCTCTTCACATGTGGGTGTATTACTTTCTCACTGTATTTATGTTTCTAAAATTATTTTCATGGATTTCAGGTAGAAGAGGTGTTGGCTCACAACTTGGAAGTTGAAGCTGTGGAAATCTAAATTTAGAATACATCCTACAAAGCACAAATTATTTAATTAAGAAGCTATTTACCGGGATCTCCCAGTGATGAACTCTCTTTTCATCTTGCCCCTACAAAGAGAAAAAGGTCAAAAATTACCCTCCATACTGGATCAGCCTTGATTAGAAAGCCTCCATAGTCTTTCACATGTATAATGGAATGACAATATTTACAGAATTACTTGTGAGTTCTATCTTAAAGCAGAAAAAAAAAGGCTCCAAAAGAGGAGACCTGAGCAGCTGTACTACAACTGATGCTTGCATTTGTCTGGTTTAAGCTGGAGAAGGCATCATTCAGAACTACTCTTTAGACACATCCCTGAACATACACAGAGAAAAAAAATTGTACAGCACCGATGCAGGAAGAGCTTCGGTAAATATCGTCTCCTCTCTCAGCCACCTTGTCTTTACTTGGCCGTTACTTCAGAGTGGATCTCAAATTTGCACAAGAAGAATTGTTGAGAAGGAAGCGCATTAAACATACAGTGAAAGACACTGCATACAACTCTCAGTGGAAGCTCAGCTAGTGGCACAAACTGCCATTTCCACCCAACCACAACCCAGAAAAAGAATCACCAAATCAGGATTGCACATAGGGATACTAAAACATTGGAGAAGTCAATTTCAGGGCTTACTTTACATGAAGACAAGCTTTAACGTAGCTTGAAATTTGAAACAACAGGTAAGCCAGGACCCCCTATAATCCCTTCAAAGAGAAACCTAAGTGTTTGAAGTTTTTTCATGTCTATAGTAATATTAGTACTCCAACAATTCCCATGTCTTTTGAGTATTGTCCTTTCTGCCCTTGGTTTCAGAAGAGCAACACAAATATACAAACAATAGTCATTGGCACACTAGGAAAGAGATGCACAATTATCACCACCCCTATAAATTCCAGGCTTGTGTTTATAACATTGGATAAGTGAGGAATCAATCATTTTTGTACTGTTTGTGCCCTTTACCTCTCTCCCAAACAGAAAAGCTCTCTACCTGTCCTTAAACAGACGTGTAGCCAGCATGTAGTTCATTGATGTCTTGTGCTCTAGAAAAGATCTAGGGAAAACAAAAAAACAAACAGGATTATCAAGACAGAGCTCAACAATGAAAGCAGCATAATACAGAAATAAATGATCTCTAAAAAAACATCCCAGAAGTGGATTCAGACATCATGCTGTACCACAACAGAAAAGACGAAAGGAGGAGAGCTATCATTTCTCAGCTGAAGTTCCTGGTTATTCAAGAGACAGAGAAAACATTACAGACTGGAAAAATAAACTTACGGAAGTGTAATATAGTATCACTTTCAGAATGAGTGAGTCCTATATGGTGTTTATGGCCTAATGACAAGGGTACACAGTATGCAGCTTGAGGACATAAAAGTAGATAGCAAAAATCTGAAAGGAAGACACTTTTATTCTAACAGAAAAGCAATACCAGAAATAATGTCCAACAGCTTTCCACAGGGTGCAGTTATGCAAAGCAGCAGCTGATAAAAACAAGGGATCAGAAAAAAGAATATTCAACACTAAAATAAACTTTGCCAAAACTTTCAATACATCTTTTTTAATGCCAAGATGGCTGATCTACAGATACCTAACACAGAATATCCCTCAACATAGAGCATCAGTGCCATCCTATCTGATTTTTATTCTTACCCATAAAGATCCCATGTTAGTGGGGTGGGGAATATCCGGACGAAGCCTCCCCTCCGTTCATTTTCCTCTCTCACTCGCCGAAGAACTTTGATCTGATTTAAAAAAAAAAAAAAAAAAGAAAGAAAATAGCCATCAAAATAGATAACAATGAAAAATGAACCTTACAAAAATCTCTGAATTTCAGAAAACAAGACTATCCAGTCCTGCAAATGGACTGGGTACATATGCTATCCTTAAGGAGTTTTGTCTTTCATTTAAATTCTGAAGGAGTCTACCACTGCTTCAAGCACGTCTGCCTGGCATGATTGACGGCAAGGGCAATACCAGCAGTAAAACTCAAATTCTGTTTCAAAAACTATATTTCTTCTGTTACATTTTTCATATACACGCACTTGCTCTTTGCTGAGCAAATAACCCCACATACTGCATGAAAGCCAAGGTAAATAAAAGCTATTTAATAGCCTACTTACCTCCTCCATGGTGAGGCCTAGCACAGAGCTGCTATGCCTTCCTGTTGCTTTTTCTCTGCCTAAAGGCATAGAGCTTTTAACTTCAGCATCGCTGGCAGACAGAGGACGGGGACGCTGTAGAGAAGGTGTGAATCTAGATTTTTTTTTTCCTCTCTCAATTTTCATACCAAAAAAAGTTACATTCAAATTCCAGGACCCCATTCCCAGAAGGATCTACACTCCACAGCACTACAGCCAGAATTCACAATTCCACACTCCAGCTGTCGAAGAGTCCACACCCCAGATGGCACTAAGTGTGAGCATTCAGATTCTTAGATTTTAGCACAGCAGGCACATTTCAGGGATCAGTGCCAGTATTTACACCCCTGGCCCCTTCCAGAAAAACAGGAGACATACCAAAAGCAGCAAAGTCAGGATGTCATACAGAAAAGTCCTCACCCAATGGGCACTAGAGTCAGCATTCACAAGACCCAAATACACTTGAATTCACACATCAGTGGTAGCAGAACCATGATTCTGTGTTCTAGCTGTGTTGCCACACTAGAACAACAGAACTCTAATTCCTTGGTGAGATAAATGTTGCAGGGAAAAGTTCACCACCTGTTATTCTTTTGTTACTACGCTGCTGGATGTCAGCTTGCTACTTCTCGTGCTTAACAGACACATCCTGCAGATGTACACAGATACATCATGCAAATTTCCATAAATATGCAAATTTTTTAAAATAAGAAAAGCAGTAATTTGCAGACAGTGTCACTAAGCTTATTTTTAACCTGATGGACAGTCCTGGCCAATTCTAACAAAAGGACAGGAATTCAAAATGTCTTCAAATCATCAGGATTATAAAATTTTTAAATCCAAGCAAGACAGAAATCTTTGAACTTGTTCTTGAGTACATTTAAGGTGGTCTTAGGCTCAGTTTAGATAAACTACCTCTGTAAAAAAAGCACTAAAAGAGTCTACTGAGAAGGTCTCAAGCATTTATACTAAATTCAAAGTTTCTTTTAGCTCTATACTGAGCAAAGAAGGCACAGAGAGCCTTAATCTAGAAAGAAGAAAAAACATGACAGAAACCTTAAGGTAGATAAGTCCAGGGGAATATCCCATACTGCTCAGATACAAAAAAAAAATCCATGGCAAGATCAGGATGCATCTTTATTTGTAAAGACTATTGGAATTGAATTCCATTCTCTCCGTTTCATTAGAAATGGCAAGCGGCTATTCAGTATCTGTAGATGAAGCAACAGCAAAAGCAACAGGCATTGCACTAGCATAGGTTATACTGCAGTGATTGGCACAGAAAAATCCAAAGATAAAACAGACATATCAGGTACCAGCTGAAACATTTTGTTAAGCCTAACTAAAACTGATTGAAAAGAGAAAACGAGACAATCTGGACGAGAAGGCAGGAGACACAAACATTCGCAGAAGAAGTAAAAATGCCAGCAATGAAACAGGTTCGCTTGATGCTATAGATGGCATTAAGTTGAAAGGCTTTTAGTCTTTCTTTCTAAGCTTTCTTCCACTTCAAATCCACAGCTCAAAAACTTTGCTTAACAGCTTTCTCTAAAATCTCCTGATAGGTAACCTTCTCTTAAAAAGCATTTTCTGGCACTACCATAACAATCCATCATCTTTGCTGCTCAAAGAGAATATTACAGGAAATTCTTCATCCTGTTAAATGATCTGCTTTACTAAGAAAACACTTCGATGAAATCATCTCCATTGTCTCAATACAGCAGAGATGATTTTACTGATTACAAACAGAAAACGTATGTCTACGTACTGGCAGCTCTGACTCCTCCCTGAGAACAAAACTACATAGCTGTCAAAATGCTAGAGAAAACTCTATCTTTGCTGGACTTCCTGCACAAACAGTTTTTTCCATGTTTCACTACAGAACACCCTCTGGCTGTAGCACAGAAATGTCTCCAACTTCACAAAGATCTTGTTTCCTCTTTGACCCAGCTTATCTATCAAAGTATGGATAAATCCAGCCACTCTGGTATATCTTCAAATTCTCTAAGTATCCCTGGTTCTCAAATCATGATTCTAATTAACAAGCACTGACAGAAGTTGACACAAAGATCCTTCCTATTCTCTACAAAATCTCATTATTCAGTAAAACTCTTTCCTCTGAGCCTCAGCTAAACTTACGCAGAATGACACATGCAGTAGCGAATAGACTGAATTAGGTTCTCAAGATCATTCCATATGTCCTACCTTCCCTTCCTGATGGAAAACCTCATTAAAAAAAAAAAATCCCATTACATTTGTGCAGGAAGCCCAGCATTAAAATAATGCCAAACATGTCCCCACATGGCCAGGTGCTTAGAATTGTAAACTAACATTGATTTGTCTATATGGCCTGCAAGAAGAGCGACAAATATAACATTTAGAAAGGTAGATCAGTCTCATTTAGGCTAACAATAGTCCCATATTTTTCCATTAACTTTAAGAAATCCTTCTTTTCTCTGCATCTATTTTGACCCAGTTCACTCTCCAATTTTTGCAATGTCCTTCAGAGGACTGTCTCACAGAAAATGATTACTTCTTTTGTAGGGCCATCTGAATTTTGTCTGCATAGATTCTCCTGTGCTTACCTTATCATCCAGACTTGTAGTCTTAAAAACTTTGAGGGATTTGATCCAGCTGACCTTGACTCTCAGCACACTTCACCTACTTTTTTTTTTAAAACTGCTAGAAGTGATGTAAATATTTTTTCAACATTTGCTTTTGCCACATGGAAACATATGCTGGTGCCATCTCCTTTCATGTTGACTTCTCCCTCATCCCCTCCTCCTTGCCCCAGGCTACTCTAACTGTAAAATATATTTGGGGACTAATTATGTAAAAGCATTGTATACAGTAACATTTGAAACTGTGGCCCTTATACAGGCGATGGGAGCTGAAGGGTACTTACCAATCTGCCATTTGCTGTCTGTGACTGTGCAGACACAGGACGCTGCAAGAGACACACAAAGAGAATAAAAATCTTGTATTCTCCAAGACACTATGATCCCTGCCTGAGTTGTTGAGGACTGGCAAGTACCCTAAACAAAACAGTATAAGCAAAGGGTGGTGAGGCACTGGAACAGGTTGGTCACAGAAGTTGTGGATGCCCCAACCCTGGAACTGTTCAAAGACAGCTGGATGGGGCTTAGAACAATCTGGTCTAGTGGAAGGTGCCCCTGTCCATTGCAGTGGGGTTGGAACTTGATAATCTTTAAGGTCCCTTCCAATCCAAACCATTGTATGATTCTGTGATAACTGAAGTGCAGAGATAAAGCTAACCACTCATCTCAGTTCAGATCTTCCTCATATCCTGCACAAATGTGTCCTGTCCCCATTCCAAACACAGCACTCATTCTAACCTCAGACGAGCTCAACTGTGCAGAATGCGTCTGGACATAGGGCTTTCAAAAGCACACTGACCTCAACTGTGATAACCAAAATTCATATTTCTGTAAGATAAGAGTCACCCACATAAAAATATTTAATAGTTATGCATCAAAGAGAAACAGGTGCTGTCAAGTAAAATTGTTCATAGAACAGAGGGGGCAAAAGAAGTAAAAATCACGTAATTTTCCAAATAATTTCATTTAAACATCTCAACAATATTCCAATTCTTGTGGAGAAACAAGATACTATTTAACATTTTGAAACAGGTGTAGAAACATCAGAATGTCAGGAAGCACCCTATATTACTTATCTGGTGTCAGGCCTGCAAGCAAAACCAGTTTAAGGACATGGGCAGGTTCAAAAGAAAACAATCATCATTGGAGCTTAGATTTTTCTTGCCTTCAGTGGTATTCAGGCTGTCTTCCTCTCCAACACCCAAGAGAAGCAAACAGTGTAAGAAAGGATTCTCAGGAGACTTATCTATAATTTCTAGCTGTACTACTGACAAGTTCTTCTCCACAGTTGGTCTATTCAAAACAGACCAAGATCCCTTCATTGCTTACAATTAATTGAAAGAGCTTCAACCCAAATCAACAAGAAGTTACAAAGGAAGCAGCTAAATTGTCCATTTCCCTAGAGGGAGAAATGCTCAAAGAGTCAAACCAAAGCAACTGCACCAGAAACTTGCAGTCCAGTCTGGTAAAACTCAGAAAAAAGAATAACCATCTCAAGACACTTATTCAAGAGAACTTCCAAGAGCACTGGTACCAACAGTTCTTTTCCAAGCAGCAACTTTTACAATAATTAATGACAGCCCTATGTGAATGATCAAAACTTAAGACATTATGAAGGAGGTAGGAAAAACCAAAAGAGATTACATATACCCTTTGCAACAGAGAATTGGAACACGTATCAAAGATCCAAAAATCTGAGATAAAATGTGATCAGCAAAGAACAAAACATTCTGGGACCATGGAAAGATCTAAACACCTGTTTAGCCATGGGATTTCCACTCAGGTACTTAAGAAAAACATGCTGTAAAACTTTATCACTGGGTTACAAACCTGTTCCTGTTAAACATAGGTTAAGGGGACCACCCTAATCCCACCTCATAACCAATGCTCTGCCATACAAATCTTTGCACTTTTCAACTGGCCAGCCTTATATCTCTTTGTGGGTATTTTTTAAGCAAAAGAAAGTTTAAAGCCTCCTTCGAATTCAATGCTTTACAACAGCATAATTTTCTGAGACTGTCGTGTATAATTTTTTTCAGATAAAAGATGTCAAATCATCAGGATCTGATCACATTACTCTAAGAAAGAAGGGTAACTTTTTTGGAATGGTTCCTAATTTATCTCATGTACCTTTTGTCTACTACAAAGAGCACCTATACAGTCAGAGGGATCTGTATTTAAAGCACTATCTATTACATTTGTCTTAGAAGTTTCAGATTCCGACTGCATCCTAAAGATACTTAAATCCCATCCTACCAGCTATTCTTCACCTCTCTCATAGTAACTAAAGACTCTGAGTTTTACAAGAGACAAAATATTGCAATTTCTGTGAGTTTTCCCTATACCAAAATGGGCAGTGTCTTGGTACACTGTCACTGAACAAAAATGGCTTGTCATTTCCTAACTGAACTTGAGCTATACAGCCATGTTGCATGTCCATCACAGCACCATCAGCTGCAGAGCTGTCAGAGTACACCGTTCGCCTATTCGCCTAAGGAGAAATGTGTTGAAAGTCCAAGTGACATAACAGATCTCCCTGCCTTTTGTGAATGCTCCATTTCCACAGATACTTATGGAATCCATTTCATAGACAAAAAGAGATAGAGAACAACCGCCTTTCAACATTACAGTGCCGAGAAAGCACTAACTCAACAGAAAAGGCAATGGGCAGTTGCAGCAAGCCACATGAGGCCTCAGTCCAACGATCCATGGGAAAGAAAGTGAAATTCCAAAAGAGAAAGGGAAAGAAGCTTTAAACTTCAAATGCAAGAAGCTTTTCACCCAGAAGTAGGTCTTGGAGACATTCATAAAGCTCTAGGGTTCTGGAAGCTTGTTGTCCACGACAAAATCAAAGTGGCTGAACAGCACAGAATTCAAGTGTATCCCCTGAGTCTCTGAGAACCACAGAATGGGTTTGGGTTGGAAAATCCTTAAACGTCATCTAGATCCAACTCCCCTGCCACGGGCAGGGAACCTTCCACTAGACCAGGGTGCTCAAAGCCCCACCCAGCCTGGTCTTGAACACCTCCTGGGATAGAGAGTCCACAAACTCTTTGGGCAACATGTTTCAGTGCCTCACCAGCCCCACTGTTAAAAATTTCATCTTTCATAGTTATGCTAGAAATCCAGATAATCTCACTCACTGCCTCTCTCACCTGTCAGTCAAATTCAGTGAGAATGACTCCTCCTATGCTCCTCAGCCAGGCCTTGTAAAAGTCACTTACCTGCAGCTTCTGGTATGGATTTCTTCGGACAGCTTCAGATGAATGATAAATGGCCCGGCTTGACCGCTGGCCTGGATCCTGGCATACAAAGCCTATGGGCACCAAGAGCCACATGAGAACTTTAAGACAGGCAAACACTGAAATATAAATCTAGCATTCCTGTTCACAATCTTAGTCTATACACGACCTTCTTGTCCCTGCCCAAGGACAAATAAAGATGCTTTTCTTTTTTATACCTTGCTTTGTTTAATCCTAAACTAAACATAATCCTAAAATGTAATTGCATTACATTTTTTGAATAAAAACTGTAACTTGCTTCAAGACCAAGTACTTAAATCAATAAATGGGTTACTGAATAGCAGCACAGAGATAGACTTGGTTTCTTGAACAGCTGAGCAGGGTACCTGATGACAATTCTACTTCTTTCAGTATCGGGGAAAATTGCATCAAGCAACTGAATCGAGATGCAAGGGATACTGTGCAATAGACAGTACTCCAATTCTAGTAACCCAACCAAAACCCACACATTCAACCTAAAAAATGCATGAATAGTAACTCTGAAAGCTAAATAGAGAGTAGTGTCTTCAAATACCAAATTAGGGACTCTTAAAACCACCTAAGCATCACAAATAAACATTATTCTGAAGTCTCCATATAGCACTTCTCAGTGCTAAATACAGTTGCTTACTCCTTAACTGGAGTTCACCTCTATTATAGTCATCTAACAACATGCAGCTCATAAACCTACCTTTTACTGGTTATAATGAGGGAAAGATTGAAGGGGTTTTTTTGTTTCACTCACCTACAAGAGTGAACATATCTGAGAGCATGCTAGCTTTGATCTTCAGGTCCAAAGGAGCATCACTGTCCCCACATGCAACAGAGGATAATAGGAATTATTTGTCTGGCATTAAATGAGAGGAATGCATAAGTATTCAGTATATCTCCCAATATAGTTTCTTTGCCTTCTTAACACAGGCAAAAACAACACGGGAAGAAAGCTAGGTGATTTTCATATACATACATAAAGATCAGAGAGCAACGGATTAATCTGTTTATCCTTTTTCCACAGCTTTTAGTGTCCTAATGCAGACACATACAGCTTTGTTTAGACTCTCCTTGGGGCTAGAAACATTTTCTTTGAATGTACGTATGTTACATTTAATGAAGTAGATAAAAGTTGCTCTTGTAGAATTCTTAAAAGCCACACTTAACTATGCCTCTTCCACATAAAATCATAGCTGAGAGATCTACAGAAATAAATCCTCGATTTCCATTAGAGCATGAGGGTCAGCATAAGGGCCAAGTCAACACTCACTCTTTAGAATTTATCTAATTGAGAGTACTAGACCAAACATTTGAGCCCAAGCACCTACCTACGTACTCAAGCAAAGCATAATTGATTGAACTCTACTTGGACTCCAAAATCTTAAAGTGTCTATCAGCCAAGAAGATTGAAACCCAACACAATAGTCTGACAGAGCTCCAAAATTTATCTATGATGGAAGATTATGAAGTGTTAACAAGACAACAGAACAGAAATAATTTAAAAGTAAATGGAATCCCAACTGGGCTCTTTCAAAACCTATTGCTGCAATAAGTTTGTTTATGCAAAGGAAAAAAGCAAAGGAGTATCCTCTCTGCCAATCAGCAGTGGAACAAAATCTGCAGGCATCATGAAATCATGCCTTCCTAGGACCACAAGTTTCAAAGACAACCATCTCCAGCAACAGTCCCTGCCTCATATTAAATTGGGAATCACTTACCAGGCCAATGATGGGGACAGGTTCACTTCCAACAGCCAGGGTTTCAGAGTGTCATCGATAAGGACATCAAAACCATACAGCTCTGAAAACACAGCAGACATTGTAAGTTCACCTTACTGTATCTTTAAGTATTCAGGTGAGGTCCAACATTAGCCTCCAACAGGTCATTTCTATCTAAATCATATATGTTAAATCCAGTAAACTATCTAGGGATGAACAAATGATAACATTCCTCAAGTGGCAATTCTCACTTCCTCAGAATCAAAATTAAATATATTCTATCTGTGGGAGAAAGAGTGGAATAAAAAAATTAGTCTTAGGAAGGTATTATATAAAAAAATAAAAAACTCTTTGCTGCCCACAAACTGTAGTTCACGCAGAACTCTATTACATCCTTTCACATAGAATTGACACAAGCTCAGCAAGTTCAATGTACTTCTTCCACTGGATCCTGGAAACAACAGAACTTCATTCTCCTTTTCACTTTTTAATCCCTTTATTCATTGTTCCAGTCAGCTAGAGAAAATCTTGCTTCTTTCAAGCATCAGCTTCTTTTCAATTATTCCTATATGTTTTCTGTGATATCCCCATGGGGTTACAACAGACCACTCCTCAGCAACTCCATCTACATGGACAACCTCCCGTAACTCTTCAGCTTATTGACAGCTTGCCACTTTGCAGTTATCCACAACAGAAATATTTTTTCCTTAGTTTCTAAAACATTCATAACATATTACATCTGCTAGATGGGTTCTGCTCTGCACAGGTCAGATTGAAGCCAGCTTCCCATTCCAAGACTGATTTTACTATTTCACTCTATACTCACGTTCTCTCTAGTTTGGAAAGAGTTGCAACAAGGATGCTACACAGAGATGAGTGTAAATCAGAAGTTGGCATTAATGCAATTCCCTCATAATTCCAGCATTAAGAAATGCACTTAATAACCATCAGGGTAACTTAAACAATTTTTTTTCAAAACGCTTGTGCCAGTTTGGCCAAAATCTAGTAATATAGCCCCTGAGAGAAAACCAGGTTGCAACCAGCCTTCCCCCCACAGGGTTCGGGAAAAGGATAATGATGCTAAATAATGAATTAAAACCCTCGCTATAGAGAGAAACCTGGGAAGATTTCAGAGTCCTTCTGTAGGTGTGGTCTCTCTCCTCCTCGGAGCTGGT
>VZTD01004028.1:2824634-2921243 GCA_013397725.1 Rhagologus leucostigma
TCTGGTTTTTTTTCCTCAAGCTCAGTTTAAAGGCACAGAAAAGGCACAATATTACTTTTTGGGCATAGAGCATGATAGGGGATACACATGACAGAGTCACCCCAAGACAACACCACAAAACAGGGTATTGGCAGAGAGATTTCCATGGAATTAACCAGGTCCCTAGTGCCTGGAGTAAAAGCAGGAGAACTTCTTTGCATTGTTTCTTTCCTTGAATTCTGGCCTTGGCCTTTTGTCGCCTGCCTGACATTAATGCTGGCTCTGGGGAGCTGGACCGCTTGACAAGATCTTCCTATGCAGACAGCTGTGCAAAAGCTCATGTAGTTTATAATGGGAAGTTAATGAGCTGGGGGGGGAGGCTTGGAAGGGGGGAAATGGCAGCAGAGCGAGCACTGCCTGCTCACTTTTCTCACATCTGTAGCCAGACATTAAGTGGGAAGCAAAACAGCAGAGAGTTAAAGAGTTGGTTCACTCCAAAGAAATGAGGCTGAATCTACATTTGGCTCTCTTGCTCCCCAGACAGGAATAGCTGCAGTAGAGGGAAAAGGACAAGGTGGGGATTGTAAGTGTAAATATTAGCAAAGCATTTTGACCAGGAGAAACTTCTGATGACTTTAATACATTATTTCAAAATTCAGTCTCAGGTTTGGTGAAGACCCATGACTATTAACAGCACAGAAAATTCCAGTGGGTCAGCAGCTCATGCCCAAGGTAGAGAAGCAATGAGTGGGCCTGCAGCAGCTGCTGGTCTGCAACCTCCCAGCCCCAGTCAGGAAGCAGTGCATTTTGTTTTGACTAGCTCCTGCTTCTTTTGCTGCTGGCCATTCCCTCCCTTGGCCCCTCAGAGGATCTTTCCTCGTGATTTGGCTCTTCTGACTTTGTCCTCCTCTCCCACACAATTCTCTTGCAAATCACTTGCTCTTTAAAGCTCCATCTTTCCCACCCAGTTACTCATTCTGTCCACTTTTACAAATACACATGGGAAACCTCTCGACCTCAGCTAGCTCTAACCATGCTGCTGGAGCTTCACATTCCTTTCCCTTGTGTCTGCCTTATGTATTAGGACATCAAGTTCTTCAGGGTATCCCTGTTGACTCAATTCCATTGTTAAACACAGAATCTAATGCCAGTTATAATGACTTAGGATCTCCTAGGAAGTCTCCACTGTTGCTCCACAATGCCCCAAGTTTCACGTATTCTGCGTCATATCTACAAGCTCTAGACAGACGTCTCTGCTACCTCAGGGCATCAGGAGCTATGTAATATCCATGTTCCAGCAACTGAATCAAACCTCACAGATTCCATGCAGGGCTTAGCACAAAGATCTGCTCAACAGTCAGAAGTTTACCTAAAAATATCTTGCTGGCCCTCTTCAACATTTGGAAAATTTACTTCCTAGATTAAACACAGTAGTCATAGTACCCCTTCCACTGTGAAACTCCACTACCGCTTGTTACAATAAATCCATAGGCAGGACAAGGATGTGGAGTCACACGAGCATAAGATGATCAAAAGTATGTCCTCTGCAATTACCGACTTCAGCAAGGCTGCCATTCCCTTCTGCAGAGAGTAAAGAAAACAATGACGGAAAAACATGCCTCACACTGTGGCAACGGTAGGTTCACGACAAGCCACCTAGTGCCACTATTGTATCCTCCTCCACTGCCCTCCTTGAGGTAGTTGTAGACTGCAATAAGGTCACCCCTCAGCCATCTCCAGCCAAGCGACCTCAGCTGCTCCTCATCACTCTTGCCCTCAAGACCTTTCACCATCTTGGTTGTCCTCCTACATAAACCACTGCTTTCTTTGGCTAAGAAAAGATTACAGCTGAGCTTAGCTCATCATCGATACCAAAATCAGATGCGGAATAATCCTTCAACTCTGAAGTAAGAAAAGCTAATAAGTCCATCTTCAAGGCTAACATCACAGAACGGGAGTCTTGGTGCAAATTGGGCTGCCTTTATAATCCTGATCTTACTGAGTAAATAAGTTATCATCCACAAGGTACAAACGTGTTCAACCCAGAGCGTGATACCAGAGTGAGCAAAGAGGTTAATATCCCAGAAACCACTCTGGGACATACTTAACTTCCCTTATAACACTGTGCAGGGTTCTTCCCCATTCCTATAGAAGCTATGACTAGAAGACCTATCCCTTGAACTCATTTTACCCTTCAGACTCAGCTGACAGTTTTGTTAAATTTGAAGATGTAGTTACATTACAAAATCTACCTTGCTCATCTGCTCATGATGATTTGATGATCATCAGATCATCAAAATACCTGTCTTGAAGGCTACAGGCCTCCTGAATCTGATTGTAGCCAGAGGATTCTACAGCCTTACTGATGGTAAGGCTATAAAAATAGAATGGATTAAGCTTTGAAAAAAAAAGGTAGTGGTAGGGAATCCCTGTTCAGCTTTTCTGTGACATGTCATGTAAGAAACCAGAAAAACATAAAAAATATGTATGGTATATGTATGGCTGACTTAAGTCACTAAGCATGGACTCACCTCACATCAAGTAAGTGTGTACACAAATTCTGTAAGAATCTCAAATTTTTACTGCCCTGCAAATGTCATAATGGAGCAGTTCAGCACTGTTAAAAACTACAAAAAGCTTCCCCCAAATAGGTCAACTGCCACTACTAAGAAAGTTAAACGTTCATGAAGAACAGTAACACAGCCGGTTGAGAAACTGGTGATTAGATACAAATGAAGACTTTTTAAAGCATTTAGCTCCAGGTCAGCACCATTCAAGTCATACAATAGTTTATTGTTTGCTTTTATCTCAATATAGATGTGATTAGAAACAAAAGGCTGACCAATTCAGCCTTAGGACACAGAAGCAGCTAAATAAGGAACTCATTGCTTTGGTGGGATCAATATGCCCATTACCCTATCCTGGCCTGCCTTCTTGATTGCAGACAAGCTCAACAGTATCACAGCCGGGTTTACTAGAACTGTAAATCAAACAAGAGGACTTCAATCTGTTGCTTCTTTAGGCTCACATTTCAGTGAGTGCAGAAAATGGTGCTATACTGGCTGCTGGCAAAAATATGTGCTGCACCCAACTGCCTTCATTTCATGCCCTACTAAGCCATCCCACAGCGAGATTTTTAATTCTGCCTGAAAGCAGGTCTTACTGCCTTTTCTAGCCTACCCAGAAGTGCTTACTTCAGGAGGGAGAAAAATGCAGTCTGTAATCGGCTTGGGCATACGCGGCCCTATTGTACCTCCTGTTCCCACACTGAGATGTCACGTCCCTCAAATAAGTGCAAAATATAGAAAGGCTCCAGAGGCAACCATTGACTCAGCTGGTGACCAGCTTCAGGACAGTGCAGTGATTTGGAGAGTTGCAGCATGCCCTCCTCTGAAGTTATTTACTGGTTAAAACAATTTTTACTAGTAGCTTAATTTTATATAAGGAATTATTAGCTAATCACAAAGAACAAAATACAGGTTTGGGATTACTTTGTTAATAACAGTGCATGAACAAGGCAACAAAATCACATAGTACTTGCAGTGCTTTCTGTGATGCACTTCAGAGGAACAAAACTGAGCATCTCAAGTCCTTTGAAAACTGATTATGACTAGAATGCAGTAAAGAGCTCACACTACGTGGCCAAAACGGGAGTCACTACACTCTTTACACAAACTGTCCCCAGCACTCCGTTTTGACATTAGAAAATGAACCATCCTGACCTACCACTCTCATTTTCTAGGTAACCACTGGTAGCAGGAATCAGCCTGTCTCACCAGTCTTATTTTAGAAAATGAAGAAGCCATGAATAAATTCTCTTCCTTTAAATCTAGGAAACAAGTATATTATATATAAAAATATTTACTTGTGAAAGAACTGAAGGACGACAGCAGTACTAAACTGTTAGAGAAATAAAGTGGGAAATGTCATCTAGACAAATAAGTACTTGTGATTTAATTTTTAGGAAGCAAGTGGCAATTGTACAGGAGTTCTATTCCCTAAAACAGCATTACAAACACTAGGGTAGAATACAACTTAGTAGAGTAGAATACAACTCAGTTATATTTTTTAGAACTTTTCCAAACAAGACCCATCTCTGCATCTGAATTTCAGATAAAGGTTTCTGAAGTCTGAGATACTTTTCACATGATCAGCTCTTCTCAGGACACACACTCAGTTTCATTGTTCACAGCTCAGAATGAAAAAAAAAACAAAAAAAACCAGGCTCTTGTGAGACTCTACATGCTGCCTTGAAATCTTTGTTCCCAGTTTTCTCCTTCATGCTAACAGCTATGAACTGAACTATTACGAACATTTCCAGCTAGAAAAACTGAATATTTACAACAAGATTAAAAGTGGTACAACCAAAAAGTGTCAGAACAAGACACACAGATGACAAATGAACCATACAGCATGATGAAAGTTCAAATCCTTGAGACAAGGACCACCACTTAATTGTGGGGGAAGGTGGCAGAAAGTACTGAGCTCTGGAAATGCCTGAGTCTCCCTAGGGAAGCAGTATGGCTCCTACTTAAGCTCTCCTTCCTGGGAAGCTCTTAATTTATGTTTACACTGAAATAAACGGAACAAAACAGTTTATTTGTGGGGGAGCATCTGAGAGGGTGGTTAGTGCAGCCCTGGGGAGGCAGCAGGAAGTGGGATAACCTCAGAGCCAGGCCCAGCAGAGAGTACATGAAGAACACTAGTTTCCATATATACAGCTCAGAGGAATCTAGAGACACAACTGAGGAAGGAAAAGGGAGAAGCCAAAAAGAGGCAGCTAAAGTAGTTTTGGTGTGTCTTTTTTTCACCTAGACAATAAAGTGCCATTTCACCAAGACTATTATCTAACTCATAAATCCCCCTGTATCAGGTCCTTCAACTCTGAACAAGGGCATCAGAGTCAGTCAGGAGAAACTATGGTGGGAGAGGTAGCTAGTTTTGGGACGTAATCAAACAACCTATCAGTCACGGCTCCTTGATTCCTGTCTGTCTTATCACCCCCAAATATCCAAAGATGCATTTACGCTGGAGTGTTGAAAGCTGCAGAATTGTCAATATCTAAGTGCAACGCAAGGATCACATAAATGATCACATAAATGGATTTACTTTACCTGTCACAGCTAGTTTAAATATAAGTCCCAATACCTAAACACAGGATAGCTTAAGCCAAGCTTGGCCTTTGGTTTAAGCACTGACTGAGACTTATCTTCGTGCATGCATCCACATGAGTGAAGGACGGCTAGGAGCAGGAGGAGGCCTCTTTAGGGAAGGTTGGGAAGCAGCCACTGGAAAGTGGGAGAAGGCACACTGTGGTACCAGCCGCTGCTTTCTGGAGCTCGTCCCAGCATGCGCTGGCAGCGAGCTCTCCAGCGGCTTTGCCAGATGCACATAGCTGTGCGAGCAGCTCCTGCCAGGAATGGGCTTGCACGCCCCCACGCGGCGCTCTCGCACCGGCACAGACCATCCGCCACCACCGGCATTCCAGGCACTGCCACACACGTTTTCTCCCCATCCTCACACGCACGTAGGAAAATGCAAAACTAAATTGCGCTAGATGGTTCAAGAGAAAACAGCACATGCTCTAAAAACGTGTTTAATCACCCATAGCCGTTCTTTGCAAGGGCACTAGTAAATCACCAACTTTCCAGCACTTCCCCAAGTTCCCTTTCAAGTCCCTTTCCATCATTACGTTTTCATTTTCTAGCACGAGATTCTGATCAATGGCACTGACACAGGGTGAACTAAGATTCACTGGCCCCTGCCCTCACCGAGGTTCATGCTGAGGAGAAAAAAAACCAAAACAAAACAACCAAAATAGTATCCAGCTTCCTTGCAAATAGGGAATGCATATTTCTTCCCTGCAATAGGGAATGCATATTTCTCTCTAGCATGACAAAGCTGGAGGTTCCAAACAGTACTCAAGAGGCAATCAACAAAGATGTCCCCAGTGCCTTACCAAAACAGCTGCCACGATGTGAAAGAAAACTTTTACAAGCTGAAGCAATGGACAGCTCAGCAGAAACTAGCGTCTTGATAATCAGGTCCTCCACGTTGGCCATCAGTGCTGCAAGGATGGGGAGGGGGAGGAGGAGGAAAAAGGAAAAAAGTAGATTGTGAAATAACACACAATATCCAGAAAGGCATGAGAATATGAACATGGAGACACACCTTTGTGAATCAAAGCACATGAGACCCTATGGATGACAAAGCAAGGATGCTTGGAAATCCATGCAAACATAAGTATATAGAGACATGCATAGTATCCCAGTGCAAAAATACTCACAAATGAGAATGTGAGAATGATAAATGTGAGTGTATGTACAGTGCAGGTAAGCAGAAACATATGGCAAACACATCAGCACAAGTCAGCTGGAGTCTGACCGCTGCCCACTCAGTATTAGGAAAGATTAAGCAAGAGTTAAACAAGAGTGGGTTAGTGAGATAAGCCCTTAAACTTACAAAGAATAAGCCATAGCCACCGAGATACAAAAATTTTTCTTGTGAACTTTTATGAGATAACTGTTTTGTGTGACACTGCACCTTCCTCTAAAGCAGCTGTTCCCATACCAAATTTCACAAATCTTTTCAAAATTATATGACTGGTGACAGCTCCCAGTCCTGCTGACCTATAGATAACCCACAGTAAGAAAGCACTCTCCAGCTCCTGCATGAGCCTGTGAACAGAGCTCAGGAACAGGAGTCTAAGCAGACAGAGAAAGCAAAAGGCGAGAAAAGATGCACATTAGACATAGACCTGGATTCTACACTGGCCTTGGGATGAGTCATGCAATAGAAAGAACACCACACTGATTTTGTTTTCAAGGACAGGCAATAGAGAAGTGAGAGGAGGGAGAAATGAACAAATACTGGAGTCATAGGCTCAAAAGTTAGTAAGGATGAAAGGACAGCCTTCCCCATCCCTCAAAGGGAACACAAGCAAATCCACACAGACATTTGGCAATCCCTGCTTCAAAGAATATCTTCTACAAACCACTTGACTAGAGAGTTTACTTTAGGTCTACAATTACTATTTCTCATGCTCAGATGATGACATGCAGGGACCTGAACAATTACAGAAGGAGCATGCAAGCAAATTCAGATGTGAACTTCTGTACCAGAAAACAACTAAGTGAAACCAACACAGCATGGAAACATCCCAGCACACATAAACAACCCAGAGCACAGAAACCCTGCCAGCCCAGACAAGGCCAGCACTTTTCAGCTAGCATTCTGCCTCCCTATGACCAGAACCAGATGCATCAGAGAAAGGTGCAAGAAGTCTTATAACAGATAGTTAAAGAAATCTGCTTGCATTGCTCAGTAGTTTACTTAGTTATTAAGAGTGTATATTTTATACTTGGGGTTGGGGTGAGGCATGGACATGTATCAATATTAATAACTATGCATTCACAGCTTGCTGAACACATATGGTGCAAGGGATTGGACAGCCATGCACGCATGTGATGGAAAAAAAAGTCTACTTCCATCTGAAAGCCAGATTCAAACCCCTTTCTCCAACATTCAAGTGTTCCTTGGCAACATTTGCAATATGGGCCATAGCTGCTATCAGTAGTTTTACTGATGCCTCAGTATCACAGGTAATTTATCCCTTAAAGGATATACCTGGATTCTGCTCTGCAGATGCAGTTACTCCCAGCAGACCTGGCAAAGGTGTGGAAGAGGGAGCTATTTTATGTGAAACACAGACTAAATGAAAACACTCAGCAAAAAACCTGAGCCATGGAAAGATGACACCACATCCAAGAGTCATTCAAACTGGCACAGTTGTCCAGAGGTTGGTCACTCATCAGACTGAACAGGCCATGAGGGAGGAAAGCTTTTAGAAGGAATGGAATGACCTTAAGAAACGGGAAATGTAGGTAAAATATTAAGAAACACACCCTGAGAAAGTCTCAGAATACTAGTTGCAAAAAGGAAGGGGTTACGCATTATCTCTGGGGATAGGGAATAAATGCACAGCTCTAGTGAGTAAGGAACAATGCTTCCCTCCACCCTGCTCTGGTGCTAAATGGGACTCGCTGGGGCTCTTCCTTGACTTCTTAGAATTCACGCTAGTGAGATGATCAAGATCCAACAAAGAAATAAAATAACAAGATTTCTACTGACCTGCAGTGTCTCTCCCCTCTTGTTTTAAGTACCTCAGCATTGCACTCATGCTCCACTTGTTTCCATAATCCTCTACTTCAGGATCATCACAGCTAAAAATAAATGAAAGAAGGAGATTGACACCACTGGCCTGCCTCTATGGATCAGCATTAGACCAACTTAAGTAAACTAACCCAGCCTCTAGAGAATAAGTTCCATTTTCCAGCCAAGTACCTGACATAATCTCCACTCTTCTTGTTGACACTGTAGTTGGTCAGATGCATGAACTGGTTTTTAATGTTCTTGGATGCCTGGTCATACCTCACTGTTGCAAATCTGTAAGGAGGAATAAAAATTCACAATATTTCTTGAACAAGTGGTATTCTTGCTAGATACAGCAAGCATATCCCTACAAATCACAAACTAGCACACAGACCACTCAACAGCAACAGCTAGGGAGAGAATGCATGTAATGAAACTTCATCAAATGCAACCTTTCCTCACAAAAAATACAGTTCCTCCTCAAAGGACATATCAAGCAAAAAATAATGTAATAGAATGTGAGTATAATGTAACAGAATAGTTCCACTTGGAAGGGACCTACAATAGTAATCTAGCCCAACTGCAATCATTTTCTTATACTACATGTAATCCTGATTCAATACATATTTTAGGCCTCAAACTTTGGAGAAAAATAAATTTTTAAAAATTAAGGGCAGAATCCAGAGCATCTGGTTGGTAGAATGACCAGTATGAGCCACTGATAATCACGACAGCTCATAACAGCAAGCATGTTCCAGTCCAAAAAAACCCCAAACACCAAAAAAAAAAATCAACAAGAGAAAAAACACCTTCACTCTGACAATCCTCCTGTACCACAAGAGCTTAAGATGCCAATGTCTCAAAAGCGATAAAGGGGATTAAGAAAGGACAAGGTGAGAGTCAAACACAAGCTATCCAAAGAAGCCCCAGCATGAGGAGAAGTATTTACCAAGGAGAGCAGGGTTAGGTACATAAAAAGTAGAGTAGATATGGGGGAAGTCTCAACACAGGAAAAAGGAGACAGGATTCAGGAAAAATGGAAGAGAGAGAAGTTGGATCATCTGGTTATGCAATGAAATAATGTCCAGAAAAGAATGCATCTCCAATTTTTTTCATTAATAGTCATCTCTCTTCATTCTTCCCCAGTTATTTTCCAAAGTTCAGAAGAAGCTGAACTATACAAAGACAGCTAACAAGTTACACCAAAAAAAAAAAAAAAATCCTTCCTTTAAAAAGACCTGCCAAAAAACCAAAGATCTTATTTCTCAGTTAAAATGATGGCACTACTACCCTCACTTGGTAGCCATTTTGAGAAATACCTGTTGTGCTAAGAACTATACCAGCAAATCCATGAAAATGCTTAAACTTATCCTTAAATACACATGTGGAAAGTATTTCATGGGGGGAAAACAAAGCCCCCATGATATAACTAATTTTAAGAGGCAAGGTTAAAAGAGTGAAAAATATTTTGCACTGTATTTTTCTCAGCTTTAACTACATATGAAGTAAGAGCAGCTGGCAACAAAAGCATTTGGAAGTTTGGATCCCCTTTCCACATATTTTCACAGCTTAAAGTATTTGAATTTCTTTTCAGTTTAACCGTAAGTTTCCTAGATTTAGCACTTCTGTTTTGAAAACAGTGACAAAAGCCCTATCATATATTTTGTTCTTAATTATGATTTCATCATCTCCATCTTAACAATCATTTACTGGCAGCATACTGAAAGTATTTGTTGAAATATACTTTCAGCCAGATCCTGGAAGATATTGAGCACAATCAGAGAGCCATTTCAAGTTATGGCTCCCTTGGTACTTCCAAGCAGAGGGCAATTAGGTTCACCATGCTTTTCAGCTTATGCTTTTAATTTTTCATCCTTAAATATGAGAATAGGAACCCCTGGCAGACACAGACAATACTCTAAAAATCAGTATTTCTGTACCTTCAAATGCTTGCATTAGCTTCCTTCTACAGAGACCATCCTTAATTATCAGGCGGTCTGAGCTCCATGCTCAGAATTTTACATTTCCATGGGGACTGTCTATTCAGAAGATATTTCACTGTGCTCTAGAGCTCTCAGTACATAAGCTTTCCCTTTTACTAGGATGCTATCATCTTGAAGGATGTCATAGGTAACTTCAGCAATGCACCAAAAACCTCCAAAGCATTAAATTACTCATATCTACTATCAAAAAAGTCCAAGCTTTAAACAATATAATCCAATGCTTAATACATTCACCCAGAGCTGGTTTGACCAGCCTCATGCTAGGTGCAAGCCTGCAAATGGAGAATCCAAGCTATTTCTAGAGCTTCTATCAATAGCCTCTGGATGTCAGAATAGTAACAGATCAGAAGTATAATGCTAGCAAATAGCCCACGCTCCTTACGCTTTTGTGTTTTGCACTTGCTTGAGATGGAAGAGTGTTACTACCTCTGAAATACCAGCCACAATTACCTTCAGTACTCTACAATTCCACAGCTTTTCAGAATATACTTTACTGTATCTTTCTTCCACTGTAGTAACTATGCTATTCATCCACCACACTTGTTGTGTCCAGGAAGGACAAGAGACTTCCATGCTACAGAATATGTCTTGCTTCAGCAGAAATTTACCTGTTATTTTAGAGAAACCAAGGTCATAGGAAAAGGCCTTACAGTAACAGTGAAAAGTAGAAAAACAATGCTTGTAAAATTTTCTAGGTTTTAACCTGAAATTAGAATAAACTCTTGAGCAATCTTACATTATTTTAGAAGATTATCTCATTTCAGGCCAGCACTCTTTTCCAATTTAATTCTGGGCCACTACTAAGAATAGAATATATATTACTTAAAAGATAAGAGCCAAGATCCTAAAAGCTATTCAAAAACTATATGCTAAGCAGCGACAGAAAATAAAGGGCAAGCCTCGTGTTTTCCCAGTAACAGAATTTACCACTGGCATATGCCGCAATATTCTGCATCAACTATTTTTCTAAACACTAAAGGCTTCATGCCCAGGTGTCTCATATTGCTATAATCCCGCCAAAGAGTGATGAAGGCACAAGTACTTGAGTCTAGATCACCATCTGCCAGGACAGGACTGTTTCTGAGCCAAAACATTACTCGTGGATGCTGCTATGCGAGAGCCTGCAATCAGACAGGAATCCAAGAGTACTCCTACACCAGAGGCTGGACTGTCCACACGTGGAGGCCCATCTTCAGCCAAAAGAGACTATTTTATCAAGGGAAACTCATCTAAACACTATCTTCTGCTTACTAATACCATCTCTTCTTACTCTGCTTCAACCAACTGTCATTTTCCCCCACTGTGATCCATTCCTGTCCAAGTTCTGGACTACTCCATAGGCCCTGAAACACAGAGACCCAACACACTTAACAGGCATTGCTGATAAAGTGTGTGTGGGCTGAGTGGTTCAACAACTACATGCACATTGTTTTTAATTCTTACATAGAATTTTCCTGTAGGACTTGTCGAGTGGAAAAAAAAATAGGAAAAAGTAAAATTTTCCACTATTAGTCAGACAGGAAGGTTTTCCGCCACTTTCAGTGCATTCTTCTGTCCCCACTTCATCTAAACCAGCAGTTCTTCTTATTGTTAACAATGTGAAATATTATGCAGGTAGCCAAGAAAGGAATGGATGTCTGTTCTGTATCCACCATCAGAAGGATATCAACTCTGGTTTTGCCTGAATTCAGATTTGCTTTCTTTGTAACACAAGTTCTAACCACCAGTTTTCAAAGTTGAATGACTGAACTTTCTTTCACCTGCCAATGTACGTGGAGAGGGTGCAGAGGAGACAGGTAGAAGATGCAAGAGGAACGGTCCTCTCTGACAGCATTAACCTGGGTCACCTCTGAGATGTGGATTACCCAGAGATAATACAGTTTACAGCAGCAAGAACATAGGAAGCACCTTCCCATGTCCTGATGTTATGTACTGCTTGTATTCACTGTCCAAAATGAACTGCAAGTGATACTAAAGATACTCACTTTCATTAACTTGTTTACCTGGCCTTACTGCAGTCCCAGTCTCTCAAAGATCCTTCCCTTCTTATGAATCTTGTCCTTTTAAAGACTGAGGAAAGCGCTAAGTTAAGAAAATTAAGGACATATTCTAACATGGTATAAAAGAGATTACATTCCAAAAGCCTCTAAGCAGAAATATTATAGGACAGCTTTTACCCCAAAACTACAGCTGGAAATAGGAAAGGTTAAACTGAGGTTGACTGTGCATTGTTCAGTTTCCACACAAACTGCTGCCTCCCAGGCAGAAGTAGTAGCAATCATATTGGTAACAGCCATGGCAGCCTCCCTCCCTTTCACTGCAGCTTCTCTTTCCCCAGCAGGACAGAAGAGATGCCCTTCATTTCTGAATTCAAAGCTTAGAATAGAGAAGTGACACTCATATATTCCTTTGTTCTGATACATCTGCTCGTGTCTCAGCTGGTCACAGCCAAGCCACACAGGCGTGTGCCAGCTTGGATGAAGGCAACAACCCATTCTCTATACCAGCAACTACGCACTGCTACACATCTCACCTTCACCAACAGCACATTTCCCTTCCCTCTGGCTTCTTGGATCAGAGAGTAAGAAAGAGCAATCAAAAGCAAGCAGAAGAGTGGCAGTACTAGTAGCAGGTAGCCTGGGCAGCACAAAAAGAAAATTAAGGCAAAAATTCTCACCAATTCCTTCAGACTCCAGAATTATTCTCAACCTCCAGACTAACAGTGTAACATCTAGAGACATCCCAACTCTCTGCCTCCCTGTCATGCTTCAGTTCCACTTTTGGTATTCAGATACTGACAGATTCCAGTCTTCCTTCCCTTTATTGTAAGAGTTCATTAAAAGCCTAATAACTGCACTTAAGCTCCACCTTCAATAGGTCACCTTCTCCACAAGTACCATGCAAGCTTTTTCCCTGCTCACCTAGCAATCTAGGAAACATGTCAGAGCTCACACTGAAAAATACCCAAATCCACCACACTGGACTCTGGCTCCTAACCCACACCGCCTTAACCCAAACAACTACCCTCTTACTGTCACAGTTTCAGGCAGGACATTACCCAAGGGATTGTACAATGCTCTTTGCCTTATCTCCAGCATTACTTCAGGAAACAAATTAACCACAAGGTAAAGTTTGCAAGTCATTTCAGAAACATGTAAACTGGATCATTAAATATTTACAGAAGATGTTACATGGTTTTGCATGAAACTTGACAGCTCTGGAATGCTTATTTGAGGCACCTAGTCAGAGCCTGGGAAAGGAAGAGGAGAAAAGACTCTGGAGTGGGAAGAAGGAAAGAATAATTAAACCCTCTTCTCTCAAATGAGTGCTACAAAAAAGCATACATCATAATAGACTTTTCTATGACTGCACACAGATTTCCTGCATAAATGTCCTGGAAGTAATGAGTGTAGTTTTTTTACAAGCATGCTCCTCACGTTTTAGGCTTGGAGTTACTTTCCCAGTCCCTCATTCCTTCCCATGAATTAGACTTTAGCCTCCCTGTTAGTCTATTAGCTGCCACTTTGTTTAGGGAACATAGTTCCCCTACAGTACAGGACAGAAAACAGAAGTCTAAAGACCATCACAATCTCCCTACCTCCAACATTAATATCTTTCACAGCATCCACCTGATATGTCAAGTTAGCAATCGAATATGAACAGGAGCTAAATCTTGTCAGGGAATTCCTAAACACAAAAAGGAGTTTTGGTGACACCTCTACGACGGCAGTTTCTCTAATCAAAGCTGAATAAAATTACTCAAACAGTTCTGTGTTAAAGAACAAGAGCCAGGAGCAGTTTTACTAGATGTCTGCAGGAACAGGGGGGAAAATAAAGACTTTTTTTAATCTTTTCACAATAAATTTGCATGCTTTCATCTTATGCATTGCCATTAACAAGATTTTGAACGTTCAGACCACGAGAAAACATCATGAGGATGACCAAGCACTGGCACAGGTTGCCCAGAGAGGTTGTGGAGTCTCCCTCCTTGGAGATATTCAAAAGCCATCTGGACATGGTCCTGGGCAACCAGACTTAGATGGCCCCACTTGAGAACGGGGTTGGACCAGACCTCTTCTAACCTCAGCCACTCTGTGATTTGGTGAACCTCTCATGTTCTGTTTCTCACATTCTGTAGTTTCTCATCATACAGACTGTCATCAAGAGCTGATCAGCTTTAACAACTGCTTAGTAGCCTGTCTGTTAAGCACAACAGTAGGGTCATGTAGTTACACACCTCAGTGATTCAGTAGTTATTCACCTCAGTGATCTGAATCTGATTATCTTAATGAAAAAATAAGGAAGCAACAAAGTCTTCTGGCTTGATGCACTATCCACTGGCCTGAAGCCCAGAAGGGTACATCTAGTGAATAAAACTGCTGCAAAGCTTCTGCACAGGGCAATGTCTACTGAAGTGCCTGTAGCCCAATCCCAGGTGTCCATGGAGAAATAAATGAGTTACACTCCCTAAGGAGCAGAGACTGCTGGGCAGGGGTTACTGCAAGAGGGATGGGGCTGCTGCGGCTGGCTCAGGCAGCTCTGGCCTAAGCGCAGCCTGTGAGCTAATGTGAATTCCTTGGCTCAAAGCAAGCACCTGAATTCTTTGGAAACCACAGGAATCCAGCACAGAAATGGTGAATATCCCAGAGGAGCCAATGTTAACTAGGAAGCCAGGCTACTGAAGGAAGGGTGTCACAAGGCTGAGTGGTATGAGCTCAGGTGGCAGCATGGCAGCTAGTGGCAAGGTGCTGTGAAGCCCAGCTGTCTAACCCCAGAGCGAACCCTTTTGTCCCACTGGAAAGTCTCCCCAAGCTGCTGCTCCTTGGGCCTTCTGAAAGAATGTCTGGGTTTCTGCTCAGTTTTGCCTTTTCTTTTTCTCTAATCTAGTTTTCAAATTCAGTGTAAATCTGAATGACAAGTTCCTGATAGTCTAGGACCCTTCCAGCTGTTAAAGCTCAGAAATAGGGCTGTCTAAACACGGTTTAGGAGAAAAAGTAGTCTATGGAGAAGTCTCCCCAAAACAAGGAGCCATTTCACTATGAATTCCCCACACTATGTGTCGAGCCCCCATTATGCCTGCAGACACCAAGCAAGAGAGGTCCACTAGGCTCCTTTCTGTCCCACACAGAAGGAAGGGAAGTTAGACAGGAGAGAGAACTAGCAAAACAGGGAAGGCTTACAAACAGCACAAGCTATTCCTGGCCCTGTGTTCTCTTCATCTGTACTTCAGGCACAAGTCAGGCTTGTTATTCTCTACTTACATGAATGCCCCTCCAAAAACCAGCATAATCCAGCAATTCAGCAGTTGGCTCTAAGAGAAGCCTTGGGACTCCCACATAATTTGGCTTGGTGAGTCACCTTCAAAAGCATGTCAAAGTTTATAATTAAGACTGTAATTTATTCACAATGTACCTCTTATTCAAACTAAGATATAAAAGGTATGTCAATAAATATATTACATCGCCTGTTTTGGAAATCACAGATAAATAAAACTACAAAAAATTTTTAATGTACAATCAGATGACAGAATTATACCCTCAGGCAAACCTGGACCAAGTTTGCCATGACCATCTCATTTTCCAAACCTATACCTTCAATGCAAAGGTCCCAGCTACAATTCTCTAGGCTGTGATCACAGACAACCAATCTAGATTATAATAGTCCTTTCCAGTACAAAGTTACTAAATATCTGCCAATTTAACAGATGTATGGCAGCACACTGTGTCTACTTTTTTTTAATATGTACTAGAAAAGTGTTCAAGACACTTTTCAATCCAACAGGAGGATCTTAAGTCACCCAGTGCTGCTTTATGTCTTAAGAACAGCTTCAGTCTTGTTTCAAGCCTCAAGAGAAAAAAATCCCCACCCCACTCCACTCCCTCCAAACAGATCACTGAATATCTCCAAATGAATCTACTAGCAGCATTCCTTCTAGAGGTGCACCAGGCACAAGATATGCAAGGAGTTTTGACAGAGTTCGAGGGAGGCACAACCAGAAAAGTTGTATTGCAACAAAAAATAAAAACAGAGCACGTTCACTGATACCACTCAATAACTCTCCAGAAGTCTGATAGTTGACTCTGTTCACCTAAGTCTCTGTCCCCTTATACAGCTTATTCCACATGGAGTAGGGTGGAAGTAGCTAGAAAAGGAATCTACTCAACATCAGTGCTTCCTAAGTTCTACTCAGTATTCTTTTAGAGGATAACCTAACAAAAAAAAAACACTACCAACAAAAAAACCCACAGAACCCACAAACAAACATACAAAAAAACCCAAACAAAAACCCCTGACACAAACATTTTGAAGTCATTATCTTTCTGAAAAACTGCATTTAAAAAAAAATTAATAAAAACAGAGAGAGAGCTTTGGCCAGGGCAAACCAAATAGTTATTTAGTACTTCCAGCACAACAGCTGAAGGCTCTGTTACACACATCTGGGTACATATCCTTCCTATCTCCTTCAGAGGAAACTGAGAAAGTGAAATAGAAGGTACAAAAATGTTGCATCCACAGTCCCTTACTTCTCCTCAGCTCTGAAGCCTCAAATTCCACTCTAGATCATGTCATGACAAGTCTAGCTGTGCCAGAAGAAACAAGACCTAAGGAAATATCTAGTCAAACATCACAAACGTTTGTTATACCAAGTCTGTTCCTTGTAAAGATCATTACATCTTATGGTTTCTTGACAGCACTCCTTTTCTGGTAGAGGCCACCAAGTTTACTGAAACAGTCAGGTTCCTCTTGGAATAAGCAAAGCAAAACACTAAAGAGGAACGTGACCTTTCAGACAGACTAAGAAAATGGAAAAAAAAATTGAAAGACCAAGCCAGGTCACCCTTACTACACTTCAGAGACTATCTGCCTTCAGAAAGTAAATTCAAAACACAGAAGTCACCATAGTGCACCACAAGCACTAGCTGAGGTTCCAAAACCAGATTGCTTTGTTCTGCTGATAGTTTTCACCTTAGATTGCTTCTATACCACCTTTGATTCCAGACCCTGACATTACCTCCCAGTTCTCTGCTAGAAATTGCTTCTACCCTTAAGCAGCATACGTTATTTTTCTTAAGCAGAGAATTAAAATCAGCTTCTACTCCCCAAGGCTGAAACATTTCCCTCTCCCTGCACAGCTAAATTTTTGTCCCAGCTTTAAAACAAAGCATTACACTATGTGAGGCAATACAATGCTCTCTCCCAGCACATAACTCACACTGTAAAATGAATGGCAAAACAGCTAAATAGGAAGCCATAATCCAGCAGATCCAGGTTCTTTACCTCTCACCAACTGAATCTGCAAATGCAGGGTATGGGGAAAATACAAACTGGTACAACTAAAGACCACTAGTGCCATCTGGAGGCCACACAGAAGAACCCACCTAAAGTTTTATCAGCCTCTGCTCACCTTGAGTGTTGTCCTCCAAAGAGAGCTTGCCAGCACTTGCTGCATGAACATACCAGCTGTACAGCCACAATAGATGGGAAAAGCTTAAGAATAATTAAAGATACTGTCTACAATAAACTTACAGCTATCATGCGAAATCATTCAACTACAGGTCTTTTGTCACAGCTGACACTTGAGCTGAAACTGCTCAGTGGGCAGTTGAAGTTTAGTTACAGATCCAGAGTAAGGACCTTGGAAGAGAAATAACAGCTCAATATTTTCACTTCCTCTACACCTCTTCCACAGTTGTACTGCTAGAGCTGACCATACCACAAAGCAGCATTAAGATACCTTGTGCCACATTTAGTCTCCATATACTATCTACCTCTCACAGAAAGCTGAAGGATGGCATGCAATTTGAAAGCAAGCAAACTTTAATTTGTTAATACTGTGGTGTCCTGTAGATATATGTTCCACTTGTCATGTGTGTCAACACCATGTGCACCAGATTTGACTACAGTTTAAACAAATGGAATCTAAACACACATAAAACTGCTAAGGATTTCAGAATACTGAAAAGTGATTTGCAAGTATTGTTGCAAGATGGGATCTTAGCAAGATAGAGAGTCCAGAATTGTTGAGACTGATGCTTCTGAATGGATACCCAGATGTGCACTTCCACACACTTACCCTCAAGCAAAATATGCTACTCTACTGGCAAAAATGCACACTTCTCCTCAGAGTAGAACACTTGTGTTTATACAGATGGATTTTTCCTCTGTTACAAGATCAGGAGAACCACCTTTAAGATATTAATGATGACACAAATCCTATTTCTGAAGGCCTGCTATGTACTGCCCATTCTGAGAACATGCTGGAAATCTACGCTACCTTGTTTCCCTCTTCACTTTCCAAAAACATGCAATATTAGCAGCTAACGATTTAGTTGCCAGTTCCCAAGAGAAAAGTCTTGCATGCCTGGCAGGTTTAAGGCTCCCTTTCTAAAGTGAATATAGTTGTCAAGCTTTCCACTTATGAACACGAGCTTCCCCTTTCTGCCTTCTTTTAGGGAAAAAATGTGTTCATATTATCTTTGCAGGCAGAAGAACATCAGAAGACACCTGAAGGGTGTTCATTGATTTAATGGATATTTCTTGTGGGATTATCATTTATGTATCCTTTGGGATTCATTATCTTCTTGGGACAAAGATAATTTGGATTCAATATCTACCCAAGTCAGAGCCATGTCAGGCATGAACCCTACAGATACTCTGAGTACGTCAGATGCGCTTGTAAGATACAGCATTACTTAAAACTGTTGCTGAAGACAGCCGTGTGGTGTTCTTTTCTCAAACATCACTACAGTTAAAATTCTGATCTGCTGAGAATTCAGAGGGGTGATTGTTTCAAATCTATTAGTTACTACAGACAAATATTTTGCTAAACTTCTGTGATGAAGAAAAACAGGTATTTTTGGTAGACAAGTGTTGATTCTGGGGAATCTTGGGTATCTTTCATGGCTTACACGCAAAGGAAAGTTGTTATCTTCCAGGGTAAAAGCAGTGAACTAGCTTAAAACCACTTAATGGATACTGCAGAAAATACAAATACTGACCTAAAATTTAGAAGAGTCATTGAAAGTATTAAAAGAAACACCAATTACCAAAACCAGTCATTAACAGGTCTCCAACTACTTTTTTTTTTTAAGATATATTTGAGAAAGCTTGGATTCCCTTCCCCTTGGAGAATGGAGAAGAGGCACAAAGGGACCAATAATACCACGTTTCAAGAAAACTCAGCCTTGAGAATGAACATGGCAATGATGATCTGTTTGGCCATTCAACCCTTGAGAGTTGAAAACTTGCTTTATTAATTATATACAAAAACAATTAAATCCCTCCCTCAAGATCCTATAATCTATATGATGAAACCTGATGGGACACAGCATGATGAAGTATCATCTATTTACACTCTGCAGAATTCCCTAACTGGCACTTTTCTCACTTGACTATTGTTTCAGGAGTAGAGAGGCAAGCCAAGAAATGTCTGGATCACCAAGTGCAGGTACACGGAAAAAGAAGACTTCTCCCATACCTGGCCAATCCTTCCTCGTAGAGATAGACGACAAGTGGATCATAGGATGTAACCAGAACATAGAGACGCACATCGAACTTGAAATCTGAAATACAGTTGTCAAGAGTCAGTGACTGCAAATATCTTTCAGACATCATATCCAGTTGAGGAATTTCAACAGAAACCATTATCTGCTGCTGAAATAGGTGCCTGAAGCTATCCCAGTTGAAAAGCCTCCAGGTTTTAATGAATTCTCTGGTTACATTTGTCTGGGCTAGACCAAGCTAGACCACTCAACTATTCAACTAAATTCCTGCAAAGGTTGCAGAGATCCTCACATGCAGGGTTGGGGGAAGGGAGAAAAGCAATTCCTAAGCACACTCACCATCTATGAGCAAGGGATTGCTGATGTAACGAGACACCAGGATGTTGTCTTCCACAATAATTTGGCTTGGCTGTAGAAAAACAGAGAATTTAGGAGTGAAAAAACAGGAGATGTAAGGAATAAGAAGAAATTAGACCACATGCACCATTTTTTCCTGCCTTTCCCTCCTAAAGCCACCCTACACCAATAACCATGTCTGAGGAAGGAAGAAATAAAACCAAAATGAAAAAACGTAACTGTCAGTCCCAACACATTTAAGGTAATTAGATCCTAAGGAGAAGTCTGGGAATGATTACATTGCCAAAAAAACCTGCTCATTGAATTCTCCAGTAAAATACTCAGAGTAGCATACAGATTTAACAGCCACATGGCAATGATGTAAAATATCCAGGGAAATAAACTCCCACGTCTAAGAAGTAACTATTACTCTTGTTTGCTTCTCGAGGGCTTAACCAAACACATGGAGAAGGGGTTTAGAAGTCACAGGAAGGAGTATGTAACTATAGTTGGTGAGGAAGTCACAAGTGAAGAAAATGACTCAACTTGTGATCTTTAGAACTACATTCTGGGCTGGTATCCAATCTTTTTGCCTACCTTCTGAGTCTCAGTTCACAGCAGGAGCTTCTGTACCTGAAAAAAGCTACACTTCTAGCTCAGAACAGAAAGCTCTAACTATGACAAATACACATCACAGAGCTATGGGATCTGTTGTAAAAGCTTTTACTTTTTGCTGTATGCAAGCCTCTCTTGTAACCAGTTTTAACTGCTCAATAATTTCTTGCACAACATTTTCTTGCCTTCAGTTTGCAAAAGAGGCAAGAGAACCACAGGATTCTGCCTTTATTGAATTTTGCATGTATTCAGCAACAACACCAGCATCATGAGCAGAAAACCTAAGCATATAAAGTGGTTATATAGAATGTAAGAGAACAAGCTCAACTTCCCGCAGAACATCACACAAAAGTGACAGACTGCTCTATATGGATCAGGGAAATGCAAAGGTTTGTTATTTGTTTGGGGGGGGTTATTGTTGTTTTCAAAAACTTTTGTGATGAGATTCTGAAAGGCACTCTTTTAATGGCATCACACTGAAGGAAACTGCCCTGTGGGCCAAACTAGCTGCAGTGTTTCTTGAACAGAAATACACAAAGGGATATTGGTCCCAGAAGGGTATTCTCCCCAGGTCATGGCCAACTGCCATGTGAGCCTGAGCTCATTCCTCCCTTTCAAGCAAAGAAAAAACTCAGTGTAGCTCTGGAAATACTTACCTCATACACTTGGCGAATTGCTCCCTTATTTTATGGGAAATGATCCAAGTAGAGAACAGATGAGGCAGCATGACCCCTTTAGCGCAGGGAAGGCTAAAGGGGTTCAAATGAGTGAAAACAAAATGACTCAACAGTCATTTTGCTGTTGAGCATGTTTAATGGAATCCCCTCGTGTTTGGCTCCTGTTCAGATGTATTTGTTACCTATGACAACCTAACTTCCTGCAAAGCCCACAAAGAGTAAAAGACACTAAAACCAGCACACTGAGTTCAAAGAACTATCCCCATTACACCTCAGGAAGGACACACTGGCCTTCAGGTAACACAGCTTTAAGACTGATACACTTCCTACTCTACCGAGTTTCATTTAAACTGGTCTTTTCCATGAAGAAGTGGGAGACAAGGGGTCTGTTTGACGACTGTTTAGGTCACGCAGGGAAACAACTAAGGAGAGTTCTGGAAATCTTCCCAAGGTCAACCTACTGTCAGCCACAATGAGAGCATGAAGCAGCATGGCTTCCCAAACTGTCTCAGGGAGTATAAACTTGCTCCTAATAAGCTAAGACTTGAAGGTAGATTGCAAGATGAGCACAGCATACAAAGAGATAGACTGCTTTTGGTTACACAGCCCAGGCCCAGGCAGGCTTTGCAAGCTGCTCAGGGCTGTTGAACTGCTCACCAATATATGGCTGAAATTGAGAGTAAGGCCAGTGTCCAGTTAGATGCCTCCATGCCTCTTGCCTGGAAGCTGACACAGTTTTGAAGACAGTGTTACTGAAGAACAGTCCTTTTAGTGAACACTTACATTATTTATCAGGTAGACACCTCGACCTCTGGAAGAGGCCACAGGCTTCACTATCCATGGGCCTCTGTCCTTAGAATAGGTACCTGGTTAAAAGAAAATAGCACAAGTCTGCAACATCTTCCATTTTGCTTATTAACAGAGGAGCAAGAATCAAGAATGTTGCCTACAGTAAAAGCTTTAGAGAACTCCACAAGGAGATCAAAGTCTGCTTTTTCAATGTGTTATTTTACCCTTTTGGAATCACTGCAATTATTACAGCCCCTCCCTGAAGCCCCTCCTGCTGCTCTGATAGATTCATTCTTCTGCCTTATGCCTCCTTTTGGCACTTTTCTCTTCAGTACTCCCAGGCATTAGGCAGGGATATTGTGAAGCTGATCATCAACAACACCATGCACATAAAAACCCCTCCGTTTTGGAGCCTTAAGCCCACATCAGCTTTTTGAAAACTTACACAGGCATAGAGTAAACAGCAGAGTATAAATTACATAAAGAAATCATGTGGACCTTTTCTACTGTCTTTTCAGCTTCCTCTAATTTTGTTGCCTTAACCACTGGCACGATCAAAAGGCTAGGATATTAAAAATAATTCCCTTCCCGCCATACCCCATTATTTTGTTTCATGTCTGGGCATCACCAGCCATTCACTTACTGCAGAAGTCCTGGTACTCTGTCGGGAGGATAAAGGTCTGAGGTAAGATATGGAATGTCTTGAACCCATGGGCCAGCTGCATTCGAGAAACATTCTTGTACAGTCTGTCCTTTCGTGTCAGTTCATATGACCTGGAGTCCCAAAACAAGAGACTTTATCTGTTTTTTCCCCAACATTACAGCAACTCTTTGTCCTAGTTACTGAAGTATCTGTCACCTTGTCAGATGTCTAAACCCTAACCTGCAACTACTCTTGAGCTTTACTGCCTCTACCTTATGGCTGTATTAACATCATTTGTAGCACTTCTTGCAATTCCCAAGAGAGACTGAAGCACAGCAATCTGTTACAATGGTGGTTACAAACCTCAGCTGGGGACATAGGACTATATCTCTAACTAAAAACCTGAAGTCACAAATAATTTAATCATCAAATAAAGAAAATAAATTAAAAATCCAACATTTGGGCTACAGACAAGCATTTTAACTCATATACTATTCCTCCAAAACCCCAGAGACCATTTAGAATGAAGACAGCATGTGGCACTGTCCCAGTCTGTTGGGATTTTACAGTACCATGTATACTCTATTTTTTGGGGGTATCTATGTTTGGGTTTTTGCAAATCATCACAGAGATGTTCAACAAAACATGGTATCAAGGCCTTACCTAGGGAAATGATTGACTTTCTGAATATCTGTAAGGGAGCGCAGCAAGTAGGGCTTCAAGTGTGATCCTGTCCACATGAGATTATAATCGGTGCTATTAGGGTGAACCTAAAAAACAACATAAAAAACACCACACGCGAAAACATCAAACTAATGAAAAGCAACACCACTTGTCCCTAGATCTACAAGGCCAAAGCAACTAGTTTAAGACAGTCTCCTTTACTATCTCTAATATAAGGGCAACTCAGCCCAAGTGCTGCCCTAAGGTATTCCCATGCTGGGAAACAATCACATCAAATTTTTCTAAACAAACTTGTGAGTTTGTTTTTTTCATAAACACTTTAAACGCAATTTGTAAAGCATTTTAAATTTTTTCAGGAAACTTGTCAGACCAATTCCTTAAGTTGCTGTTACTCAGAAAAAAAAAAAATCAACCATACACATCTATCAAATTGTCATTAGTTGCATAGAGGACATTCTTTAGAGCAAGACAGGTGCTAGAAGAGAAGTGTGAAACACTACATCAACACTTCTGAGAGCTTGTAAAGGCTGAGAGATTAAATCCTTCAGATCTTCCCAAGGGTGTGACACTTTAAAAGCAAAAAGAGAAAAAACACATGACCAGACTTCAGCATTCCTTTTTTCCTGCTTTTGCAGGCTTAAGACTAATGGATTCTCCTTTGAGAGAGCAAAATCGTGATGTATCTTCAGTCTGACTAGCAGAGTACGTTAAACCAAAAACCTCAAGGGGAACCATAGCAACTTCCTGGTTCTAACCCTGCAGAGTTAAAAAAAAAACCAAAACCCACAAAAAATCCAAAACCATCATCATCACGTCCCAGCCCAGCACAAAATCAGATCAGAAGTTCCTTGCACTCACCTCATGGAATCCATGGGCAGTCAGAATGCTCCGAACCAGCCGGCTGTCTGTTCGCACAATCTTATAGGACATGTGGAAGCGCTCTGTGAAGAGGCAAAGAGACATGGGATTAGAGTCTACACCTGGAAGAATAAACCAAAGTCACTCATGCTACCAAAGAAAAGGACTCAGACAGTACAGCAGCTGCACTTAATTCACAGAGCAGCACATAACAGGCAAGGGGAGACAGAAAATGCCAACACCAGCATCACTGAACTGACTTACATCAATCCTTAGTTATAATATAGTTGCATCACAGAACCCCATCATATAAAACTAAAGCACACGACAGCTGAACAAATACCCAGATTATTTTTCTAAAAACATTCCATTATACAGACCGCTCTATAACACTCCAAACACTATTTCAGCTTTCTTCTCTATTCAACATTGGTATCCCTAGCTAAAAGTAATCATGTCTTATGCCCCTCACTGACATGGCTAGCTTCTATGATTACTTTTTAGATCCTGAAAACCCAAAATAAAGCACTGAATTTTTGTTTACATCTCATTCACCTGTACTGATCTTCCAACAAATAACTGCAAATATAGTAGGAGATAAAGTAAATAGCAAATACAAGGAAATAAAAAGATAAACTCACTATGCAAGTAGAAAGTCATAAAAACAAAGGCAGTAAGCAGCCCTGGAGGTATAAGATAAACCAAAAGCAAGTAGGAAGACTAGAGGTCAGTTGTCATATAGAAGGATGTGGTAATCCATAAAAGAGTTCAAAGACAGTAGAGAAAGGAATTTCAATGCTAGAATACAGAACTGCCTAGAAAAGGCACTTTACAAATTAATTCAAACTGAGAATAAAAGGGTGAAGATTAAACTTCAGGAAATACGTTCTATCAATAAAAGTAAGTCAAAAAAATAAGAAGTATCATAATCAGGAACCAGACAAAGCTGAAGGAAATTTAACAAGTTGCACTATTCAGCAGTAAACTTGTTAAACCATGTGAGAAAAAGCAGAAGAGACCCCACGCTCCAGTAAAAATGCAAGTTACAATTACCATCAGCTTCTGGCACCACCCAAGTATGTTCTTAACTCACATGAAAAGGATCAGGAGTTTCCACATATAAATCACCTTCTCCACCCCTTACCCCAGTGAGCCAGAAGCATTTCTGCTTGGATAGGATATTAGAAACAAAAGCACCAATTACCTAAGAAAAGAAAAAGCAAGAGAAGAAAGAATTGTCAGCACCTTCACAAAAAGAAGCTGAGTAGATTTTAGCTTTTCTCCAACTCAGCACATCCAGAATGAGCTCCCAGCTGTACACACCCACAAGTACTAACTTTTCAAATCCAAAGTGACTGTTTAGCCTCTTCAGAGTCTCTCCCTTATTTGACACCAGACAGGTTTGGTCTCGCAACTCAAGCGCTACCAGCAATCATTCCATTTATGGCCTTCTCACTGTTGTGAAGCTGTAGACTCAGAAATTTGTTACTACAGCTTATTACTGTTCGACTGTGGGGCTAGCTGCTTTATTTCCCAGTGAAATGCTCTCAAATCACTGCAGTGATTGATTTTAAGGTCTTAGCTATAGTGAATTTATATTCTGGTTCTAAGTTCTAGCATGGCCTCCAAGTTCAATTTGCAAGCAGAGCGTTCCAACTCGAAACACATCAGGGCCCATTAGAGGGACAGACACTTACCATAATCCAAAGACACTGTTATTCACTAACGGATTAAGCATTTCTGAATGTCTCAGTGGTCAGAGAACAGAAAGGATCGTAATTTCTTTCCTACCATGTCCTCTTCCCACCACAAAGTGAAGAGAACATCCAGGTGAGAGACTTTTACCTCATGTCTTCAAGCCAAAAGCTGGCACATAGTAGCACCCACCTCCAATTAGACGGAGGTAGCTGTCCTTAGTCAGAATGGCTTCAGCATGAAACACCAAGACAGGGACCCGCCTGCAGCCACCACCGGTCCACTTGATACATGGATGATCCCTGAAATGACAAGACAGTCAGTATAAGCAACTGCTGAGCCTCACACATGCAGCAGTTACTTAAAATAACAACACAGCAAGTCTCCATACTTACCAACCTAGCCTGTGGACAGGACACAAGCAAACACACCAGGGAAAATAGTGGAAGACTGACGAGGAGGATTGCAAACATGCCTAAGTGACTTACAGCTTGGGTGTAGAAAAATACATGTAACATTGTAACTGTTGTCTATCTTAGCGTGTTTCACAAGTAGAACATCTGAGGTCAGACAGCACAGGACTGCAGTAGACTTCAAAGCACCCTATCGAACATGCTTGAGATTCCTGCCCTACTGTGGGAAAGGTCAAAGCACAGTGGTAAAACACACCTGCAAGAATGCCTGAAAAACAGGTGCGAGCAGCAGCTTCGGTGATCCTCTAGCAAGGACCAAGCTCCACAGTGCCTGCCTCCCTGGTTGCGTGTCTCTGAGGCTGCTTTGGGGATCCCCCAGTTAGCAAGGTAACAACAAGAAATTTACTCTTTGCATTTCAGCCATAGTTTTGTGGTTGTACCTAAGCCCTGCCTGTGCTGATGTATATACACACATGCTAGGCATCTGTGGTGGTTCCAGGTTCCACCCTGGCTAGATGCCAGGCACCCACCAAAGCTGCTCCATCATTCCCTTCCACAGCTGGACAGGTGAGAAAAAATTTAATGAAAGACTCATGAGTTACGGGTAGGGAGGGATCACCAATTACTGTCACAGGCAAAAGACACTCAACTTGTGGAAACTAAATGAACTTACTACTCATCAAAATCAGAGCAGGATAATGAGAAGTAAGTAGAATCTGAAAAACACCTTCCCCCCATCCCTCCCTCATTCTCAGGCTTAACTTTATTCCTGAATCTCTACCTCCTTCCCCTCAGCGGTGCAGGGAGATGGGGAATGCGGGTTACAGTCAGTTCATCACATGTTGTTTCTGCCATTGCTTCCTCCTCAGGGAAAGTCCATACCCTGCTCCAGCATGGGGTCCCTCTCACAGCAGACAGTCCTCCACAAACTTCTCCAGTATGAATCCTGTCCACAGGCTACAGTTTTTCATTAACTGCTCCAGCATGCGTCCCCCTTTCCACAACGTGCAGTACTATAAGAACAGGCTGCTCCAGCATGGGTCCCCCACGGGGTTACAAGTCCTGTCAGCAAACCTGCTCCAGTGTAGGCTCCTCTCTCCATGGGTCTGGAGGTCCCTCCCAGGAGCCTGTTCCAGCACAGGCTTCCCATGGGATCCCAACCTTCTTTTGGGCATCCACCTGCTTCAGTCTGGGGCTCCTCCACAAGCTGTAGGTGGATCTCTGCACCCCCAAAGATTGTCACGGGCTGCAGGGCCACAGCTACCTCACTATGGTCTTTACCACAGGCTGCAGAGAGTCCCAGCTCTGGCACCTGGAGCAGCTCCATGCCCTCTGACCGTGGTGTCTGCAGAGTTCTTCCTGTCACATATTCTCACTCCTCTCTTCTCTGAGCAGTAACTTTTTTTTTCCCCTTCATAAATATGTTATCACAGAGGTGTTTCTACCATCATTCTTGGGCTCCATCTTGACCAGTGGCAGGTCCATATTGGAGCATTGGCTCTGTCAGACATGGAGGAAGCTTCTAGCAACTTCTCAAAGAACCCACCCCTGTAGCCCTCCCACTACCAAAACCTGGCCACTCAAATGCAATACAGCACCCTTGGTACTCACCTATAAAGGGAATCTTCCAGATCACCCTGTTTTTCAGTTGGTCTTGCCACTTCAAGTTCTGTTTAATTCTGTTTAGTTTCGTATTTATTTTACTGGGTATAATTTAGGAGAAGTCTCATGAGCTTTCACAGCTACAGTTCTCTGAATTTATAGCCTGAAAACAAGATCTATAATCCATGATAAACCACAATTGCTGGTATCCACACAACCAGACTTCGCAATGCAGGTTCCAGCCTCCAGTTTTACAACTGCAGATCAGTGCAGTCTGCCTGGTTGTAATACTGGAGTCTGAAGTGCACAAAAAAAGCACTAATGACGAGTTTGAGAGACTAGAACAGACTTGGCTCAACACAATGGATAAAGCTGTGTATTCTTCCCTTTTAATTCCTGTCAGATACAGTGGAATGCAAGCCCAGAATTCAAGAACGATGCTTCCCAGTGCACCACTTAGGCTACAGACTCTGAAATGCAGTGATCAGTTCTGTACAAAACAACAAGACTACACTGGGAAATATCATCTCCTCAGAGGAATTAAGGACACACCAAAAAAAATTAAGACCTGTTATATCAAATTCTAGGATCACACAAAGAAAAACTGTCAACCTCCCTAGGCAAATAAAACTCAGGCTGTTTATTACCACTGCACAAGGAAATTAAAAACATGAAAAAGTTAACAGAAAACAGAGACTGAGGGGTTGGAGAGACATCTCTATCTACACTAACAAGAAGAAATACAAAGATTGACAGAGATATACTAAAGCATTTGTCTATAGAATATGAAAGATCACTGTCTGCCAAAGGTTTGGAGAAGCTACACAAGACAAAACACTTCCAACAGTTAGAACAAAGGAACAGAGATAGGGGGCAACTTTCTGATGCTAGGACAAGGGCTCTTAAGGGTAGCCTTGGTCCTCTTAACGAAGTTACTACCATTATCACCCAGACAAATTAACTTCACAGCACCCCCAACTGCTTCTGCTACCTCTAAAAAATAATTTTCAAAAAAAAATCTACAACTGGGGTATAATTAGCTATTCAGACTGGAAGGGACCCAAGAAGCTTCCAGAATTTACACTTCAGGCCAGAGCCTTATGTAAGTGGAAAATGAGCGGAGGCAACAGGACAGGAGTTTATACTAAGCCTGTCCTGAGGATTTGCAACAAGGCTCAATCCTCCAGGTGACAGTCATTCATTCCTAGCATGACCCCCAGTCACTTGATGCAGACATACTGTTACAGTTACATTCTCGGTGAAGTTAGGTCTGGAGCTTTCCATCCATGAGGATCTAGCAAACCCAAGCCAACGACTTGCTATGAAGTAACATTCCTCTAAATGTCTTAAGTCACTGTAGTCTGCAGCTGGGCACTCAGTCACAATGTGCACCCAAAAAACCATAACAGGACATAGTGAAGCAGGTCCAGGCGAAACAGAAAAGGGATTCTGCCACGAGAAAGAATAAGGGAGCAATTCCTTCACAAGCAAAGCTAAAATAAAATACTAAACAAAGATGGAACAAACATTATGACTTGTTACTAGTAAGAAACATGATGTCTAGTAGTTGAGTTATCACAAGACGGCTTTTTAAAAAGGACATAAAACATTGTATATCAATCTACTGTACAGCAGATGTCTAATCTCTGTAGCAGTAAAAGCTAAGAGAAAAAAACAAACTAAAAAACACACACTTGCCAAGAAAAAAAAAAAAGAAAAAATAAACAAAGTGATAGATATCATTAAAAAAGTTCCCAGCTTAGGAAGATGACAGAAAGAAATCCATGAAACTATGTACTTCAGAGCAGCCAAAGAAAAGCTGCACATTCAACCCTGATGAATGCGGTGGTCTTTTAGGCTTCAGATGTAGGTAGCCTGCCTGTAGGCTTGAGGCCTAAACCAACCATCTTCCACTTCATAAGCAGGAGGGTAAGAGAGTAACGAATACATGTATCTTTTCAAATTACTACAGATCCACCAGAAAGCACAGGGACATAGAAACAGTTCTTTCTCTACTTACTCCAGTTCATCTACAGCATCTTCTTCTTCCTCTGAGGATGAGCCAGTTTCCTCCAGATCTTTAGCCATCCCAACTGGCATTTCCTCTGGGAGTTTTCATACAGCCCAGTCCCAGTTGCAAGAGCAGTTACCTGCAATAAGGATTCAAAGCAGGAATGCATAGCTGAGCAGGACAGCGAGAGGCATCAGGCAACTCTCACCTCCTGCCAATACATATTTCTCACAGGACTATCAACAAGTCTGTTAAACATCTGTGATCTGTCAAACATCACCTCCGAGCCCCGAGAGTGCAGAAAGAGGCATCACCTTCCAGCAGATTATTCCGCACCTGCCCGTGAGAGCCACTCGGGCGCTTACCGGTAACGCGCGTCCCCGCCCTGCCCTGCCTCGCCTCGGGCCGCAGACCCACGCCAAGCCGGCCCGGTCCCAACGGGAAACGCCCGCCAAGACCGCCCCACCGTCCGGGGAGAGCCGGACACCGTAACGCCTCCACCGGCGCAGGAGCGGCGCTCCGGCCCGGAGGGGCGGCTACGGCCCAGCCTACTCCGCGCCAGGCCAAGTACGGCGACCTCCGGTGGCCCCAGAAGAAGCAAGAATGGCGGGGAGCGCCTAAGGCAGCAGGTCCCCGTGCTCGTCGTACCTGCCCCCGCACGGCCGGGCCAGGCCGGGCCGGGCGCACAAGGCAGCCCCAGCCCCTCCCGCCGCTTCCCCGTTACTACAACAACCGACGGGCGGCGGCCCCGCCCCAGCGCGCAGGCGTCCCCGCCGCCTCACTGCGCAGGCGCACTCGACTCCGCCCCCTGCCACTGCCCCACCTACTCCCGCGAGATGGCGGGGACGGAGGCGGGGACGGAGGCGGGACCGCCTCCCGAGCGGCGAAGGATCCGATTGGTGGGAGGCGGTCTTACGTCACGTGGCGCGCGCGTGGAGCGGCGCGCAGCGGCCAATCGGAGCGCTGGGCGGTGGCGCGGGCGGGGTCCCGGTGCCTCTGCGGGAGCGCCGCCGGTAACGGGCGGGGACTGTTCCTGGGCCTGGCGGGCGCTGTTCGAGCCGGCCGGGAGGATGAGCCGGTTCCTGAACGTGCTGCGCAGCTGGCTGGTGATGGTGTCCGTGATTGCCGCCGGGAACACCCTGCAGAGCTTCCGCGACCACGGCTTCCTCTCGGAGAAGCTGTACACCGCTAGCCCCGGCCTCGGTAAGGGCCGCGCCGGCCGCCCTGGCGCCTAGAGGTCGCCTTCCAGCATGGGCCTTGGGCTCTCCTCGGGGTCCCACCTCTGGGGCCCAGGAGCCGCCTACTGCCCCAGCGTGCGCCTTCACGGCGGGACTGGGGGTGGCAGACAGGGCCGTGCGTGGTCTCCATGTGCTCCCTCCTTCTTTACGCAGTGAACGGGCTCCAAGCTCGGACCTTCGGCGTCTGGACCCTTTTGTCATCAGTGATCCGCTGTCTCTGCGCAATCGACATTCGTAACAGGACGTATGTAAAGCAGCACCTGAGAAATCCATTGGTTTGCTTGCTAGTCACAGCCTGAGCTTAGAGAGCGGCACAGAGGTGGGGAATCAAAAGCTGTTCCTGAACTTTCTATAATGTTGACAGCATTCCCCTGAAGAAGCTCAAATAGGAGTGTGGGATTTGTGTGATAGCTGCTGCCCCCTTCTGCCTCTGTGGGGACAGCCTCCGCGTTTGATTTCTGTTCTTAGCTCAGTCAGAAACTGGTAGATCTGAGAACTTCTTACTGTCACAAATTTCTGAGCTCCAGCTTGGGAAGCACTTTCTGAATGGCGTTGCTGCTCTGTTAATGAAACAATTGCTAACGCTGCGGTGTGACTGATGCTCAATACTTTTACTATGATAGCTCAGCTAAAGACTGGGACAGTTTTAGGTGCACCATTGCAGTGGTCTTAACCGGTTGCTTTCTTTCCTACACTCTTACCTGGGGCTGAGGACAAGGCGTGAGGTGCAGCCTGATGCTGAGTGGGAGACACACCATTTCTCCCTGTGCTTACAGAAGTGTTTCTGAGATGGGTTTCCAAGCAAGCTGACTTGAGGTCTGTGGTAGACAAAGCCTTTATTGGAGGTTGCTAAAACACTTTTGTCACTGCCTCCCTCAGCCGCACAGCAGAAGTCACTGTTCACCTGGCAGTATGTGCTTGGATTGCCTAGGCTTATCTGAGGTAGGGAGGTGCAGGGACTAAACGATGTGGTTTTGGGGGGGGTGGTGGCAGTAGTGCCAATTACCACGAATCAGTTGTTTTTTTGAGGAATTTTATATTGCATCTCTTGGACCTGCTCCCTTTTCAACAGCTGTGGCCCATAGAGGGTAGCAGAGCACAGGTGGGAAGACATTGGGTGTTGCAGCCTGAAGTCAGCCAAGTCCTGTCACCCTAGTTCTCTGGTCATCCAGTTCTCACCTTCTTTTTGTGTGTGCACATACTTCTCATTTCACTGGTGCCCTGCCCATGCTCTCCCATCTTCACCTGCCTTCAGGCCAGATAGTGCCTGTGACTTTCAATGCACCATTGAACATGCTGCCCCATTATCCTCTCAGCTGTTGCCCAGGGAGTTCTTGCACCTCACTAGGCAAGAGACAAAGTCTCTTCTGTCCTGCCAGTGAGAGCAGATGGGGCAGCATGCAGGTTTGCCTTTTTTTCCACTCAGCCATATTCATGCCCATAGCGCAGTATGATAACCTGCTTTTTTCTGCTCTTCAACAGCCTCTATCACATCACGCTCTTTACCTTCTTTTTGGCCCTTGCTCACTTCCTCTCCGAGGTCTTCATATACCACACTGCAGCCTTGACAATTGGAGTTATGGCACCCCTCATGGTAGCAAGTAAGTAGAGCATCCTCCCCCTGCAAACTCTCCTTGGAGCTATGACACCCCAGAAAAACTCCCCATGCAGCTATGGGCTGAGGGGATGGTGGGAGGGGATGCCTCATCTCTTGTGAAGCGTTTTCTACGCAACTCATCCTGTATCTCTATCACAGGTTTCTCTATTATGGGGATGTTGATTGGGCTGCAGTACCTGGAGGTAGAAGCACTGTCACAAAACAAGAAGAAAAACTGAAGTTGAGGGCTTGGTGTAGGTTGGTGTCTTCTTCTACCTTCACTGCCAGACTTCCACAAAAGCACAGGTGAACTTCTCCAGGACACCAGTCCCGCTGGTGGGTCAATGTTGGACTCTGTCAATCACTGTCATTAGCGAGTGGTTTTTGTCTTGTCCAGGCAACATTTCAACTGACTGATGTCAAAGACCAAGTCCCAGAGGAGTTTGTGTCAAAGCTTATGGAAGGCAGTTGATGACTGACTCCCTGGGGTAGCAGGCAAAGTCTCTGGCATATCCAGAGCACTAAGGACTTCCCTCCCAGTGTACTTGTGGGGACAAGGTGCAGAACTATCCAGGACTTGCTGAACACTTTGGACCAGAAAGAGTGAGTGGGTGCTTCCCCTGGCACTGCTGTGTAACTTGCATGTGTGTGTTCCCCGGGGGGCCATTTCTAATAAATGACAAAAAACTGCAGTGTGCTATGTTTGTCTTTCTCTCTACACAGCAGTGGGTAGAGGATCAGCGCCAACAGCAGCTTCCACTGTATGCTGCAGAATACATAATCTCTCTTTACAGCAAACCTACCTTTCCCTGACTCCTTGCCACAAAGTTCCAGGTCTGACTGCTCACATAACACAAAGAGGGTGGTTGCAGTTCTCTCTTCTGCAGCATGCTGGTGACAGCAAACCTGAACTATGCATCTGTGATCGAGGACTGAGCTACCTGTGTAGTGAGATGGAGAAAACAGGAACAGGTTCCTTAGATCTAGAGAAAATAATGCCCAAAACAGTGGGCAGCACACAGAATGCAAAAAAGAATCAGCAGGAACTCCTAGCTGGGAATACAATTCACATGCAGAAGAAAAGAGAAAAAACAAAGGGAGGAAAAGAACACAGCACTACCGCTAGTCAGAAGGATGATTCTTCCATTCTGCAGAACATTTCACGCTATTAAATGAGCCACATGTAGACTGCTTTCAACCATTTAATATGAATGTCAGATTTCATTGTACACTTCAAATGTTTATATTTTACATTGAAATTTCTATTGAAAATCATTCTAAAGCCCCATCCTCAATCCCAAGCTATCAAAGATAGGACTTCAATCACAGAATATGCTGAACTGGAAGAGATTCATCAGGATCACAGTCCAGCTCCTGGCCCTGCACAGGACCCCTAAGAATCACACCATCTGCCTGAGAGTGTTGTCAGCACGTACTGAACTCAGACAGGCTATATCAATATGTAATGTATCAAAAAAGGTTAAAATTTCACCCAAAAAAATGTTTTGTCAAACACAGTATGTCAGAGAGGAGTATTTTTAACCATTCCACCTCAGTACAGCTTTTGTCCCCTGCCTCAAATAATATATAAGCAATTAATGTTTTAAGGAGTATAAGGACACTTGATGTCTCCACCAGGGGTGGGATGCTGGAAAGGAAGGAGAAGCGATAAGAGAGATCTACAGTTGTGTTTAGGAGATAAACAGCATACAGACGCACAGTGTCTATAAGACACAAATGCTGATAAGGGGGCACCTTCTCCTGTTCTCTATTATGAAGTGGGAAGCTTCCACCCTGGAGCAAATCTGGATTCCCATCATACCCCTCTCTGTGGCTGTGAAGAGTAACACAGCCATGGCTGGTTCACTCAATATAACAGTTCACAAAAGTTTGTATGTACTGTTGAAACATGCAAAAGGCACTTTATTTATTTATTTATTAAGGAGGAAGACAGTCCTCAGCCCAGGGAAACTGTGGTTTGACCCCCTTTTGTTGCTAATGTAGTGATGAGCTAGATTTAGGCTGCAGAACTAGTCTTGCCTCGAGCTAGAAGGAGGCGTATTGCTATCTCTTAATTACTCCTAATACATAGGAACATCAGGGCAATCCCAGTAAATTCTGAGCAGAGGTTTATCCAGATTAAGAGTGCTTCATCTGGGAAAGCCAAATAATAAAAAAGAGAGCTGGCAGCAGCCACTGCTTTGCACTTGCTGGTAACGTACTGAGGCCTCTACTACCACCTGTGCAACACAGAGCATCACAGGAACCAAGGCAGAGCAATCCCTCTTCCCGAGAGCCAGCTGAAAGCTTTTCCAGGGCTGCTCACAGAGTAAGTGTGGTCCAGCTTCTGCCCTTCATGTCACAGCCACATGCAAGGTGCCACCCTCATGCTCAAGGTTAGCCTGGTACTGTGGCTTTTCTCTCAGCACATGTGCTTTTTCCAAGCATACATGGTGGGACTGGGGGGACAGAGCAGATTTTCCCAACTTTTCCTCCCAAACAGCAAGATGCAAAGATAAAAGTGAAGAAATCAACTCCTCTCTTGTTTTGCTCTTTCACACTCTCCACAAAGAGTTCACTGGGCTCCTGTCCTGAGGCTGCCCTCCTCCCATGGGGTGCATGTCACAGGAGGATGGTGCAGGTAGAAAAGATGCGAATGAGGGGCGCTGTATCTCCCAGCTCTGCCACCCCTCCATTTCAAAGCCGTGATTCCTCAAGGACTATGGGATTAGTGTAGGCTTCTGGCAACACTTTCTGCAAGTCAGAGAAAAACAATATGGTTAGGATCATGGGTGGCCAGACCCGGGCTTCAGAGACATCAGCTGGCCAGAGCCTGGGTAGTTCATAGCTCCCTGCTAGTGCAGAAATCCCCAAAGAAGAATCGCCATCCTCAGAGAGTGCAGCTGGTTCCCTCTTCCTTCTCTAGACGCTTCGACTGCCAAAGCAAGGGGCACTGGGGCAGCAGGGAACGGCAACGTCCGACTTTGTTTAAGCTACTTGCTGTAGTCCTCAGAGAATTATTAATTCACTGTGGGGCTGATACCACCAGAGGTATCAGACCCACAGGCAGCTCATCAACAACACTTCACTGTGACATAAGCTCAGCCTCAAAGCATGAAGTTGCAGGGCCAGTTCCCTGGGAACACCACGCCACGAGGCAGCACAGTATCTGTGCAAACACCAGAGAGAACTTGAATCCTTTACATCCTCAGGAAGCTCAGCACAATGACTAGCTCCTATGTGTCCTTATTCCACCATGTCTGAGGCCTCTTCAACTCCCAGACACCTTGCTTGTCTTGCTCATCTTCAAGTCTTTTCATCCCCACCCCCAGTACCCATGGAAGGGCTGGCACCCTCTAATTCTTCCCTTTCCCCAGCTTGGATTTACAGCTGAGATAATTCCACAGAGCGGTGCCTTCTTCAAAGTTCATTACTCATATCTTAAAGAGCTGTAAGAAAGAAGAGGCAAACATACCAAAGTTTTTTTCTCCATAAATCCTGTAGAAGAACTAGCCTAATTTCTTGAAACCTTAAGATGGGGGGAGCTTTTCCCAGAGGAAAAGCAAGGAAAATGGAGACTGCTGCCCAATTACCACCCTATCCTCAGCTTCATGGAACAGACAAACTGTCACAATTCCAGTTCAGCCTCCCTGGATGGAGTTTAACAAGCTCGGCTTCTGAACCTTTCTGGGGTGTCTTAGGATTATACTTGAGACTTCTTCTTCTTCTAGTGCATTTCTGATACCTCCCAAGTTCTGATTCTGCTTACAGTGAGACAGCCCAGTCATCACCAGTTCAGAAGACAGCATGTAGAATTTTAAGGGTGAATGTGAGGTTTCCTGCAGCCTGGGCTCTGAGTTTACCCACTGTAGGGCAAGACTGACATCTGAGGCAGAAATCAGAGGTGCACAGGAAAGAGACTCACATCCCCAGTGCAGTTCAAGAGAAGTCCAAGCAGTAAGGAAGCAAGAGATATGAAACACTCTCATTTTGAGCAGGCTCTTACACAATCTGTAGGTGAAAAGGTTTTACAGAAGTCAGCAGCAATATCCCAAAGCAGAGGAGTGAGATAAGGAAAGCTTCAAAGCAAAGCTGGAAGCAAAAGCCAGGAAGTACAAAGAGGGAACTTCAACAAGCAGGAAGGGTAGGGGTGTGCATGAAGGTGCCAGAGGTAGGAATAAGGGGAAATCTGCATTTAAACTTAGGAAACTTCACCAGAATGCATCATGGAAGCACTCAAGCAGCTCTGAACAGGCTCCCCAAGCACCTCTGGGGTCTTACCACCAGTCACCTGCTGTGGAGCTATGGGAGCAGAGATTTAGATCAGAAAGTCTGCAGGGCTCCACCACCTTGGAAAGGAAGGCTGCTCTCACACCTGTGAGTCACAGTACTGGAAAAGGGCATACAGATGGCCTGCCTAGGGCTTTGGGACAGGAGAAGCCTGCTTGCCACACAGTAAGCACAGAAATGGAGCAGGGAGGTTTGGGAAGCAGAGAATGGGTACACATTGTTTGTGCCTACTACACAAAACTCCAGCATTTTTTTATTGGCAGTATTTCACTAGAGGCTAAGCATGGTGCAGCTTCCAACAAAATCCAGTAAGCTACTGAGGGTGGATGCTTGTCCTAAACAAACCATGGAAGATTAGCAAAGATGTTTTTTCTTAATGCAAAGGAACAATACAAAAAGGTTCGCGTGGATGCTGGAAGTCAAGAGCAAATGAGCACAAGCAGTACACATCATATTTGTGAGTATAATGCATGTGCTGAATCAACTGACACACTGCTATGAAATCTTAAGGCACAATATTGGAATGGCTTCAGATGCATTTACAACAACGACAGCACACAGAGCCTCATTATCATGTAAAACAGGCATTTGATCCAAGTGTCCTGAGACACAGAAAGCTAACCCAGCTGGAGCTCTGGGAACTGAGGCAGACAAAAGTGGGGAGGATTGTTGGGACCACACTACAGCTTAATTAATAGAGAACAAGGTGTACACAATGCCATTAGGCTAATTTAATCTACTAACTGCAACATTTGTTTAATTATAACCATTGCCAAGCAGATGAGGGCACCAATAGAAGACAAACTGCTACCCAGCCAATGGTACAGTGCTTCAGTGGAAAGTGTGAGATCTGCACAACTCTACAGCTCTGCATGCTCTGGAAGCTCACAACTGACTCTGAGTCTTCTCCTTGCAACAACCACACAATTGTTTAGGCTGGAAAAGACCCTTAAGATCACCAAGGCCAACCATTTACCCAGAACTGCCAAGTCCACCACTAAACCATGTCTCTAAAGCCCACATCTACAATGTCACTTTGTTGAGACGGACGTAACGACACACACACTTGTTGTAATCCAAAGCCATAAGAAGTAAAAGCTTTTTATTATTCGCTGCTGCTGCTCTTATACTTTTAAGGTGGTCTTATAAATATCTCCAGGGATGGTGACTCTTAACAGTTCCCTATGCAGCGTGTTCCAATGCTTGACAACCTTTTCAGTGAAGAAATTTTCCTAATACCCAATCTAAATCTCCCATGATATAACTTGAGGTTGTTTCCTCTTGTCCTGTCGCTTGTTACTTGGGAGAGGAGGCTGATCCCCAGCTCACTACGACCTCCTTTCAGGTAGTTGTAGAAAGCAAAAAGGTCTCCCTTGAGCCTCCCTTTCTCCGGGCTAAACAACCCCAGCTCCCTCAGCTGTTCTTCACAGGATATGTGCTTCAGACCCTTCACCAGCTCCATTGCCCTTCTCTGGATATGCTCCAGCACCTCAATGTCCTTCTTGTAGTGAGGGGCCCAAAACTGGACACAGGACTCAAGGTGCAGCCTCACGAAGTACAGGCAGACAATCCCTTCCCTGGTCCTGCTGGCCATGCTATTTCTGACATAAGCCAGGATGCCACTGGCCCTCCTGACCATCTGGGCACATGCTGGCTCATGTTCAGTGGCTGCTGACCAGCACCCCCAGGTCTTTTTCCAATGGGCAACTTTCCAGCTACTCTTCCCCAGGCCTGTAGCACTGCATGGGGTTATTGCGACCCAAGTGCAGGACCCAGAACTCAACCTTGTTGAACCTCATAAAATGACCTCAGCCCATGGATACAGCCTATCCAGGTCCCTCTGCAGAGCCTTCCCACCCTCCAACAACACTCCAGCCCAACTTGGTGTTTAGTCTGCAAACTGACTGAGGGTGGACTCGATTCCCTCATGCAGGTCATCGACAAAGACATTAAACAGGACTGGCCCCAATACTGAGCCTTGGGAACCACCACTGGTGACCTGATGCCAGCTGGATGTAACTCCATTTGCCATCACTCTTTGGGCTCAGCCATCCAGCCAGCTTTCTACCCAGCAAACATTACACTTGCTTAAGCAATGAGCAGCCAGTTTCTCCAGGAGAATGCTGTGGGAAATTGTGTCAAAGACTTTACTAAGTCCAGGTAGACTATATCCACTAATACTATATCCCTCATCAACTAAGTGGGTCACCCTGCCACAGAAGGAGATCAGGTTAGTCAAGTTGGACCTACCTTTCTTTGGGACTTCATTGCTGCCCAGCTGAAAAATCAGTAATAGATAATAATCTGAGGGCTCTACCAGGGTAGGAAGCTTTCTCTTTACATCTTTAAGCTGGGTCCCAGGGAAGCGCAGACCTCCCTACGAAATAGATCCATTCTCCATACTGGACCTTCTGTTCTTTTCAGAAAAGACTCTCCTACAAAAATGACCCATCTTTCTTTATGGAAACAGTTTTGACACAGGGCATACACAGCCTCATGCCTGAATCTCCTTTGCAGTGTCTGTTTTGCAATCAGATTAACAGTAGTAACACTGGCAATTGTACAAAGCTGCATCCGCTAACAAAGACTATGACAAATTTCAGCCATCAAAAAAGTTCCAGTATACCCCAAGTGAGTTTGCCCAGCTCATGCAGCTACAGCTTCTCAACAACTTGGTCCCAAATCAACACCACACATGTACCCTGCTAAAACTGCCAGTCTGCAGCATGGAGACAGTTTCAGAAGCATTTAGCCTCGAGACAAATCTTTCCCTGCCCATGGGACTCTTCCTCATACTTCCATCAAAGCATAGCAGCTTCATGGCGCCTGTAGCACATGCCCTAGTCATAGCAGGGTTAAGGCTGGTTTTCCCAATGGACTCACTCTGCTTTTGCCTGTTAGTCCTGTTGGCTGTGGCACTAAGTGCTACACACAGTCTATCACACCTTGAAAAGCAAAGGGTAGCATGGACAACTTAGTAAACCAGCCTGTGAGTGTGAAGCAGAGGACAGTGAGTACTAAAGCATACCACCCCAAGCAACAGCTGAGAAAATGCAAAGTGAGATTCACAGATCAACAAGCACAGAGCTTTACAATTTTCAGGCATTCTTATACCACAAGGCACCAACCCAATGACTCTGTTCTTGCTACATGTTTTTAAACTTCCTTCTTGAAGTTGGCCATGCACCCTGGGTGTGATCAAAGCCAATTCTTTAAAGGGTTCCTGGTATCACCCCCAGCCAAGAATCTGGACTGTAAAAATAATGTCAGAGAAGAGGCTCCAAATGTCTGCACCTCCTCTCCCTAATAAATGACCAACAGTTCAGTTCTCCATCTGCTCCAGCACCAGGCTTTGCTTTGCTGCACCTAGCTGAATCCCTACATCTCTGTCTGACATGAGTCTGAGGGAGTCTCCACTGTCCTTGGAGGCTGTCTTGTCTTTCCTCTCAGATGAGTACCTGAGAAGGCCAGAAAGATTGTTGATACTCTAGTCATTGCAGTCACTCCAGAAATGCCATTGGCTTGGTGCCTGTGCCACCCCGTGAGTGTTCAGAGAATAGATTAGTGCAATTCTCCTACCTTGGTGTGTATAAGCTAGTGAGCAGGAGTGGGAATTGATGGGGTTAGAGTTACAAGCTACAGTCCCATAATCCATGATTTGATTGCTGCCTTGGAGTCTCTGTAATGATAGTCACAAGTCACCATCACAGAAACTATGGAGGCAAGTAGGAAAAGAAATTAAAGCGGAGCAAAATAAGAAAGGGAAACAGACAAAGGAAGAAACCAGTAAAATCACCCAAGCATGTGTAAGGCAGCTGTGCCACACAAAAAAGCTCCAGTACCTGACTTCATCAGAGCTCTCCACAAAGGCAGCACACAATACCCAAGCCCAGCTGGCTGATCCCCTGGCCGAGGCATCCATTTTAGTGCAGAACACCAGATTCAACTTACCTTCAGCCAGTCGAGCACCTGCGGTTGGTTTTAAGTTTGAGAAGTACTCAGGTGAGCTCAGCCATGTGGAGGACACATTTGGGGGTGTGCAACATGACTTCCTCAGAGCATGTCTCCTCAGGGGGAAGGAGCTGCCAGTGAAATTTTTGACTGACTGAGACCTGTTATCTCACACACATCCCTCTGGTTCTTACTACTGTCAGTTCTGGAGGCTTTTAGGATTATAAAAATGACACCTGCGCCACCTTTGCTCTGGTCACAATGCTCTTCCCCATCCAGCAGCAAGCTCTTACAATAGTATTTAGACTGAAAAAGATTTATACTAAAAATGGCTTAGGCAAAAATGTACAGTTCATCTGATGACAGAAATGTCCGACAAAGGGCAAGAACTTTACTACTAGAAGGCATCACCATCACTGCCAAAGGACCTTGGGTCCTTTCCTGGGCCTTCCGCACACTTGGAGTTATGAATTTAACTTACAGCGCCACCAGCACTGGAGGAGGGCAGCACTGTCTTTGGAATTGAGCTGACTCAAACCAGCAGAGAACTGAGATTTTCACAATTTCTTAGTCATGGTTGCCGATGGTTTCCTGAACGTTGAGTGGATATCTCTGCTAACATCCTAGAAGTGGAGCCCAGAGCAGTACAGAAACTAGCCTCGAGCAACCAGTCCCCTCCCTTTCCCTGTAGGGAGAGCTTCTGAGAGTATCTACTGCAATTAGTTCACCAGAGGCCTTCTCCCACGTGCAAACAGCTGCATTTACTGCACAGCATGCCACAGGGACACCACACCCCAAGCTCTGGTGTGCAAGTATGAACTAGCAGCCTCATCAGCAGCACTATGCAAAGTGTGAGCAGCCAGCTTGCTCAAGCCCTCACCTGGGCTTTGTCACCTTAGCTTCCTCCAGTCGCATATGCTGAACCCCACTTGGCAGCTGATGGCAAGGAGTAAGAGGAATAACCTGCCAGCCTAGGGGCCTAGAATAATAACTACTCAGCTCTAAAAAACAGCAAAGTACTGAAGGCCTCAACACATTGTCAAGGGAGAGAAGCGAGCACAGCACTGCCCTGCATCTGGCCCTAGCTGGTATGAAGTTGTGTGAAGCCCTGCAGAACCCCAGAGGACCAGAGCCTACAGATTCTACATGACATTAACACTGAGCAAACAGAGGCCCCAGCAGCTGGCAAAGCTGGGATTACATCCACCTGTTTGAAAATGCCAACAAGGAGCTTCCCCACAAGCCACCCCCTTTCCCAGAAAGGAGAGGGGTTGGGTGCTGTCCTGAGCTAATAGCAGGGGCACAGCAGGGATTGAAGTGGCATTTACTCACTGTCTGTTCATTTTCCAAATTGGCCTGTTGCCTTCGGAGATCAGCCTTAATGAATGCTGGAACAGAGGGAGGAAGAAAGATGTGAAGGCAGTCAAGTCACCATGCAGTGCCCAAATCAATTTCCCCAGCACTCAAAGGAGCAGCAGAAGCCCCAGAAGAGACACATTACAATGAGCAAGGGAAACCACTCTCCTGTGCAAGGCTGAGAGCACTTCTGAAACAGGCAGGATAGAGATTCTTTACTGCAGCATGTAGAAGGTGCAACTTTGAGACCCCAGCCAGAGCCAGGGCAAAAAGCCTTGGCTCTTCTTTGTACCACAGATCAGATGCTTAAAGAAGAACACCATTGCTATGGGACTGCTCTGTGGGTTCTGTCCTTCCTGCAGGCACTGCACACAAAAGCCCTTCAATTAATATGCCAAGCCCAAGGCAAAGTCAAAGCAGAACACTGAAAATTTTAATTACCTGTCGTGACGGTCCCCAGGAACAGGAAGGAACAAAGCAAGAGGTTTCCTGCCTTTGTCCCAAAGCGATCCATGATTTGCCCTTGGCCAATGGTGAAGGCAATACCAAAAATCTACAAACAAACAAAGGTAATGTCAAGAGGTACTGTTATTAGAAAGCAGCCCAAACTCTTTCCAATCTTTACCAAAGTATCAGAGCATATAGACCAGTCAAACGGTTGGCCTAGTGAGGCTAAAGTTTGGTTATAAACACGTCCAGAGGCACCTCCTTGCAGCTGATGGGATGACAGATGACCCTGACGGCTGGAATCTCATCTCTCACTGGAGATGAGCCAGGACTGTTAGGAGCTATGTTGGAAAAGGCAAAGGTGACTGGCATCCTGAAGTATTTTCTTAAACACAAACAGAATGACTGTCACTAGAGAAATGCCATGAGGAACATCATTCAAAAAGCCAGATCCCGGGGTGCAGTATATTACACCAGTAATGGACAATAAACAGGACTCAAGGCTTGGAACTACAATTTAATCTCTTTTCCTAAAAAGACGCAAGCAAAGGGAAAACCGCACACCTACCTGTGCTGAGACATTAAGGAGCCCTGATGATGTTCCTTCTGATTCTGGGTATGTCAACTCTGCAGCAAACTCAAAGCCCAGGGGAAGGTATCCTGTCATGAAAAACCTGTAAAGAAGTACACAGAAAGGAAGACTCAGCAACTGCCAGAAGGAGGACTGAAGAGGCACACTCTAAGGGGCATCACCCCCAGCACAGTCAAACAGCCATGCCAGCCCGCATGCTTTTCACTTTTGTCCACTGATCATCTATGGGGCTGTGGGTACCACTTGCTTTCCAAATGCTTCCACTTGATTACCTGGAACAATTAAGGCGGCTGCAGCTGAGCAGGGTCATGATAATGCCCCTGACTCTAATGAAACACATATAAGTGAGAGAGGGGAAGGGCAGATCATTTTGTCCTTAAACTACACAGGAGTCATTCAGATGCTATAGCTCTCCCCAGTCCCTCCCACAGCAGGAGTTCTGCCTCCCTGCTCATCCCCTAGCAGTTCACATGTCGAGCAAAGCAACCTGCATATGAACTTACCCCAGCGACCCAGCAGTCACAAAGACCACCCAGAGGTGACCCAGGCTCAGAGTGAAGGTATAGACTATCATTCCCACCAGAGACATGATATAGACAAGTAGCGTTGTTTGCCTGCAAGAAAAAGCAATCAGGTTTTATCTAATCTAGTCAGGGTTTTATTTAATCCAGTCCTCCTTTCTGCCCACAGATCTTGGTATAGCTTGTACCACATGGGTAAAAAAAAAATAAATTAAAAGTTGCACAGTCTCTTGACACTCATACCCAGACAGAGGAACTGGACTGACAGAGAGCACAGAAGGGCCTGCACACAGAGCAGAGCAGCAGAAGAAGAAAGATCCTACCATAGACCAACAGGTGCCTGGTCATATACAGTACATGCCACTTGAGGAGGAGAACAAGAGCCAATTAAAGAGATCGTTAATCTTTCTTGGGCATCCTCTGTACTATAATGAGTTGAATATGCTTACTTATAATCAGGAGCCGAGGAGATCACGTACTCTCAAGCAGGAACACAAAGGAAAGAGGTGTCAACACTGCTAGAGTCTTATGGGCCTATATTTTTCAGTGCCATCTGAAACAGCTTTCATTGCTGCTCCTTTCTGTTGTTTAAACTACCTGCTGTATTTGGAGAGGTGACACGCAGGCCAGATTGCCCTCACAGCCTCATCCTCAAGCCACATGAGCATTTAGCAGGGACAGTGCTAGTTCCACAGTCAAGAGCAGCTGAGCCACAAGCTCTTGTCTCTGTGCAGAGGAGACAAAGACACCCTGTGCTCAGGAGGCATGGCATGCCAGGCAGATCCTGGGAACAGCCAAACCTGCAGCCAGGCCACGCAAGGATCATCAGAGGACTCAGTACTGCAAGACACATGCAGCAGCCCAGGCCAGCTTTTACCACAATATTTAGCAATTGTCATCCTTGACTAGACACCAAGAAAACCCTTCCCACATTAAAAAAAACAAGGCTCTTTCTAGTACAAGAGGCAGCAGTAGGTCTTCACAGTAGGTAGTTTTAAGGAGGAAAAGGAGGAGAAAAGGAGGGAAAAAGGCAGGAAAAAGGCGGGAAAAGGGCGGGAAAATGGCGGGGGAAAGGAGGAAAAAGGAGGAAAAGGGAGGAAAAGGGAGGAAAAAGGAGGAAAAAGGAGGAAAAAGGAGGAAAAAGGAGGAAAAAAGGAGGAAAAAAGGAGGAAAAAAGGAGGAAAAAAGGAGGAAAATGTAAATACTTTACCTGACTGAAATTCCACCAGGATTTTGAAAGCAGAACAGTTACCAGAGTTGATAAAACCTTTTGATCATTGTCTTTTAGGAATAGTTAAATGTATTACCACAAGCTACTTGTGTACTTTCTCCCAAATATAAGTCTTAATCCATTAAAGAATGTGTTTGATATCATCTCCTAGAATTCTACTGAAGAAACTAAATCTCAAACTATTTTCACTCTTCCTTTTTAATGCAAATAACCACTGTCAAAATTCCAACCCCAAGTAGGCAGTAAGTATTACAATGTGTAAGAAAATGTTTCCAGTACACTGAATTACTACAGATAAATCCAGACTGTTCCAGCTAAGGTTCTGTCCTCCCTCACTGCTGCAATGACTGCAGTCAGTGGGGCTCATGCCCATATGTCAATTCTTATCCAAATACAGGCCTGAGAAGCCAATTTCAGGCTTCAGCTATTGATCCATACTTACAAGGTTCACCAGGCTCATTTAATATACTGAAAGGCTAAACAACATGCTGTGGTGAGTAATTTTGTTGTGTATCAAAGGACTAGTCAAATCCCTTAACCTCCAATGCTGTATCATTTCTAGAATATGTTCTTTCTAATGTTTTCACTGAGGGAAAAATTCATCTGTGAAGGCAGTATAAAGGGGCTGCTTACTTCTGTTATAATCTGTTGCAGAGGTTTGCTACATGGCTGGCACAGAGCCTAGAGGCTGCAGGAGGAGAACAGCTGAAAGACTGACTGAACAGTGAGTGAAAGACATGCAAGTAAAAGCCTTTTTCTGCTCAATACAGGTTCCTCAGGTATGTCCCATGAGTTCTTATGCCTCCCAGGCCTTGATAAGCAGCCATGGAGGAAAGAGATGGTTAGGAAAGGAGCTCAAAGCTAGATTTACAGTTCTGTACTTGGGCTACATGAACTAAGTTTGAACTGGGTGCTCCTTCCATAAACAGGAGTCTCCACACTACATAGCAGTCAGTGCTAAAATACTGTGCAGGTCTCCAAGAGGTGGCCCTTGGAAGTTTAGTCACTGCCAGCAGGGACACTCGGCCCATGGGGACTTTTATAATTTTTTTCTCACCACAGCCAGTTTCAGGCTCAGTGCAGAGGTCTCAGGATAGTCACACGAAATCTCACTCAGTTTTCTAGGCCTGTGGTTCAAGTACTCCAAGTAATTTGTATCTTCTTCAGTGTCATGACAGTTGCCAAGTGTAGCACTTCACCCCTCATCTCCAGGCAAAGGTGAAGAATGAGGTAGTGACCAGATGTGGTCAGGACTTTGTTTCACATTGATGCTATGTCATTAGTCAAGCTGCAAGAAAGAAGTTCCCAGAACACACTGTGCCCCACTGAGCACTACAGCAGGCAAACTCATAGATGCAGGCAGTCCCTTGAAGGTGTTCTTCACTGAAACTGCAGAACTATGTAGAGGACAAAATGGAGAAAACTGATCTTGCCATGGGTACCTCACCTAGTGAGTTTTCCTCACTGACCTCCCTGAATCATTAGGCTGCAGAAGGACAAAATTAATCAACAGACCTCTGTGAAACAACAGGACCATGGGCTTGAGTGTTGTGGGAATCACAGACCAGGAAGTGCCCTGAAGCCATGAACTGCTGCCTGCTCACCGCAGCCCCTCACAGGAGCTGAACAGACAGCACTGAATGCAAATCTTGCTGCAGGAAACAGCCTGAAGCACACAAGCAGACTTCTCCTAAACCGGACTTCAGCAAAACCCTGCTCCCCCGAGCATACCACTGATGAAGAAGAAAAGAAAAGGAGATTTATTGCTCAGCAGTCCAAGAAAGACCCAAAATTTTGAAGAGGATTTAACTGAGACACTGGTAGACACTGGTGCATAGGGAAACAAAAACCCCTGGGGAAAGACACAGAGGCAGGGTGTTCTCAGGAGTGGGCTCTGACACCCTGTTCACCAGAGGACAAGAATGCTCTGTGGCCCCAAGGGCACCAAGGCATGGAAAAATGCCCAGTTTTAGCTTAATAAGCCTCTTATCATAGCCATAAATCTCATGAGAGTGAGAAAAGCACAAAGGAAGAGAAGCAGATTCACAGAAGACATTAGCACTGCATTCTGATGTTTTTAGCAACCTACTCCCATGACAGCTCTACAGGCACTGACAATTTTCATTTTCTGGAACAGAGACTGTCTACTTAGGCTGATTAGTGCAGTGAGTACAGGCTGGAAGTTAGGCATCCTGCCACATTACCTTAGGAAAACTGGGGTTAACCCAACCCTGTGCTCTGGGGTGTGGAAAGGAAGCCCAGCGCACCCACACAAAAGCATTGCTACAAAGGCACCAGTGCCAAGGCTCTGTGGCAGAGCCAGAGGGAGATCCGTGAAGGACCCGACATGCTTGTCACTTAGATGAACCTAACCCGCCCTGACATTCATCTGCCCTCCAGTCACATTCCCAAACCTTCTGAAGAGGCAGATTAAAGAGCTCACACAAGGGACTGTAAGAAAAAAGAAACCTTGGGGAAAAAAGCCAGACAGGGCCAGCACCAGCAGGGAACAGGGCTGAAATGAAGAACACAACTCCTGCTGTTCAGTCAACTACAGAAGAAGCCTCAGAGTAAGGAATGGGTATGGCCCAGCCCAGCCTTGTCTCACAAGGTCACTTGGCTGACGAAAGCAGAAGTGACAGGACAAGACTCAGAGGGAACTGCAGCTGCAAAAACACTGGAGTCAAGCAACATTTGAGGCAACAAATGAGCAAGCCAGGAGCAGGAGGTGGGATGAGGGGCACAACCACATACAACAATTTTAGCTGCTCACAGGGATGTTGTGTGCAGCTCCAGGATGCTCTGCTGTACGAATGGGGATAACAGATGGCCTCCACAGGCTTTGCCATGAGGACAGCACATTCCAGGCTGCACATGTGCCTGAACAAAGGCCTTGTTCCTATGCTCCCAGAAGGATCTCATTACTGAAGACACGGAGGTGTCAGATGCTGGAGAAAGGGATGAATTGGAGAAGACTGCTTTGGTTTTCACCACACCCTCATCCTTTGGCATTCAGTTTTATGCCACTTTCTTCCTGTATGAAGGTCAGAAGAAAGAACAGCCTTGGTAAATTATTTATATAAGACATATGGCAGGACAGGGTGAAGACATGGCCACTACAGAAGGACTAACCTGGAAAAGGGCTACAATAAGAAGGCCCAAATCGCAGGTCAGGTAAGAGCACTCACCTTTCAGTGGAAGAGACCCAAGCACCCCACTCTCTATTATCTTTTCTCCCTCCCCCAAAATTTTTGAACTTTGGATTTCGTACAGACCTAAAACACCACTTGGGGTCCTCTGCCTAGTCAATGGAGAGAGAGGTGGATATTTCTGCCATCTTGCCTTATAGAGATGCAGTAATAAAAGCAGAGAGTGCTGACTGCAACCAGCTTGACCTGAGGCCATGTGAACACTGCACTTAAAAGAAAAGCATAGCCAAAGAGAAGTGATGATTAATTCAGTCCGCAAACACCTCATTTTGAGCCAGACTACCGTACAGTCTCCTGTATGGTGTCACAACCCCATCTGTCCTCTGAACCAGGAACTTGATGTCAAAACTTTAAGGGTCTTCTCCTGATTCCATGATTCAAAGAGATGGGCTGTTCTCAACAAGCCATACCACCAAAGATAACCCCAGTTCTGGCACTGCTCGGTCATCACTACATAGCTCATGTATTTATTTGAATGGACCAAATTTGCACCCACTATTCCAAAAAGAAGAACAGTGCAGGGGCTGCTGCAGGGATTTGCCTGACAAATAAAAGCAAGAGTGCAAGGCCATTTGGTGCCCGAGCATGACAGATGGGGAAAGCCTGACTTAGCACAGCCTCACCCTTTCAAGGAACTGCTGATGGTACAGTAAAGATCAAACATGCATGTAGAGCTCTGCAATTCCTTCTGTTATTAACTTTGCCCTGCTTCCCTCAATCACAGCTGGATCCCATTCATTTGCTTTTCTCTCTCTCCAAGCTAACTAAAAAAAGGACTTGATATCTTTCCTTCCTCATTTCCATGTGCTTACCATTTTATTCTTGACATTATCTCAGCAACAGAGGGAAGGGGGAGGGTACCCACCTAGAACATCTGGCATCTTGACGGTTTTTTTAAATAGACTTTTAAATGGGGCTAAATAAAGACTATGTAGCACTCAGAAAAAAAATGTGCTAGTTTCACAGAAATCCATTTTGTAGGCTGTAATGGAAAACGAATTCTTAGCAGGGTTTTTCCTCACCTAAGGCTAAAACCATCCCCCAATAGTCCCTGGGGTCTGTAGGATAAACTCCATGGATGTTATAGTCCTATTTTTCTGCACTGTTAGCCAGCTCTGCCCACCTTTGTGATCCCTCCAAGGAAGGAGGGGATATGGAACAAATACAGGATTTGTGGTTTTTTCTCTCTCTCCCATTCTACCAAATTTCAAGTCCCAGCTCTGCAGGGTGAGTCACGAAGCTCTTCAAGCCTTCATGGCGCAACCTAACCTCACTTATGGAGAACCAGGAAGATCATCCAGTCTAGCAGTGCCAGCTGAGGCTACCTTACCACTAGCCCTGGGCTGGAAAGAGACACAAGTCACATTGCATGGTTAGCTAGTACAGTTCTAACAGTTGTGTTTCTATTTGCCAGGACTCCCAAATAAGAACTACTCAGTGCCACACAACCATCTAGACACAGCAACAAATGACCTGCCAGTCTCTGTATTAGTCACCTGGCTCCTCTTCCTCAGCACCCAGGAGTCCTCACCTCCCGTTCTTTCTTACTAGAGAAGACAATTTTCTATTTCTGATCCCTGTACTTTATAGGTAGCTAGGGCCAGAGGCCACTTCAGAAGTTGTAAGCTCACAGCTAGCCAGATTAATCTAAGCTGTCTACAATGAGAATGTGCTTTTCTGGCCCAACATACGAGGTACGATCATGGCACTAGGACTCCCCCAGCTGAAAAGCTGCTGCAAGGAATAAAACTCTGAAATTGCTTTCAAGTCATCACCAGCACATCACCTCTCACCCAACCTGCTCAGACAACAGGTTATAGCACAGTTCTCAAAGCCAGCAGAGAAACCAAAAAGCTGGCTGGACCCCAGTATAAGACACAAGAGACTCTCTCCATCCCCTGGGATACCCTACAGAGGTGTTTCACTGAGAACTGAGTTCCTGAGGACTGGGAGCTGCAGGAAAAGCAAAGACTCTTAACTGTCCCTTTGCAGATGGCAAGGTATGCTGGCCAGATCTGCTTTCCCAGCTCACCAGGCAACACACACTGAATCATCCACCCGTAACCCCAATAACCCCAATAACCCTTATGCCTGCCCTAAATACAGCAACACGCTATCAACACAATGCCTCTGGGCACTGGATTCAATGTGCCTTTCATTAAGCCGGACAAAAATTCACAGAGGCTGGTTTGTAAGGGCTGAGAAATGGTCTGGTACAGTCTTGATTCTGCTTGTGCCAAGAACTCTCTCATCCCTGACAAAGCAGTTACTGGGCCATCTCATCTTCTCTCTAAGCCTCCCTAGGGACCACCAACACCAGAGCTTGTATGAGCCCAGTGCCGGCTAATGCACAGCTCCAAACTTCACTTTAAACTAACTGGATTTTGAAGAACCCTATTTTTTTTCCCTACAAATCCTCCCAATGATTCAGTCTCTGGACTGCCAACTTGCAACTGCACAGGGTTGCTCCTTGCACAGTATGGGGACACAGAGGCAAACAAGGGACTTACTTGTAGGTTTTGGTTTTGTCCAACCAGATGCCGGAGATCAGAGCCCCAACCATCCCTGCCAGTATAATGGTGAGTCCAATCCTGCCAGCATTCACCTCCTCCCCCTGTGGTGAGACAGATACACACTCACACAAATGCAAGAGCTAAGTCATATCCAACAAAAAGCAAAGTGCAGAAAACCAGAGAGGAAGAGACACCAAAGTTAGTTTTCATGCATGTTTTCTGCTGGTAACACACTAACCAGAACTAGCCTTTGCAGGAACACTTTTGGGCCCTCTATTAGCCAGTGCTTTCTGGTCCATGCAAAAAAGTGGTCTGGCAATTGTCTCTGAGCCAGCCCTGAGAAAAAGGTGTGCACTAGCTAGTGTGAGCAGATCCTCTCAGAGGAGTTAGCATAAACTCTATGAGGCTTGCTGTCTGGTGTCAGGATTTGGGCCAGATTGACTAGGAAATACTGGGATTCACTATAAGGCAGCACAGAATAGAGCTCTGTGGCCTGCAGCACCAGCAGTAAGCTGTACAATAGCTCAGGTACTGAGGCAACCCAACCTTCTGCCACCAGAGCATGAGGATGGGCAGCCTCCTGCAACAGATGTCCCAGCAGAAATCACAGTCATAAACAAGGAGAGGAAATTGCTGGAAGATTTCTCAGAAGTAAATGTTTTCATTTAAGGTGCAAAGGAGCGGTCCTTTCTAGAGCTCACCAGCTTTTGCATGGGGTGGTGTAAAGGAAAAAAGGAACAGCCCACTGGTGCTAGAGCCAGCCAGGAGTGCTGTGACATTGCCTTTCTCACAGACCCTCCTTCGACAGCCAGTGCTGGACAACAGCAGGCATCAGAGAGGGCCATGAGGGTTGGATGCACTTACTGGGTAGTGATGGATCACCATGCGGTTCAGCAGAGTGGACAAGGCGTAGAAACAACCTACATTCAGACCTGAGAAGGGGATAAAAATGCAGCACATTCAGAGCCTGCTACTCTCCTGCTGGGTTGTGAAAGGGTAGAAATGCAGAGAGAGAAATCTTTGGGACCATCGGTCCAGAACAAGGCTGCAGAGACTCAGGAGAGTGAGCCAGCCTTGCTAGACATAGGTTACTGAAAGAAGTGACTACTGAAAGCAGACCAACATCCAGGCCTCAGCACACAGGAGGAAGCACCCTGCAGTTTCAGGATGGTTCTTACCTAAGCAGCTAGAGGAAGGGCTGTACACATTTCTGGTACTGAAAGGTCTTGCTACTCCTTCACAGGGTCTCAACCCTCTCTCACAGCCAGATCCACCTTTAGCACTGCAATTTTCTCCTCTGCCTCCAGCCAAGTCAGAATACTAGAAAAGCACCTGCCTCAGCATCACACCTTTAACAAGGACCTGAGATTCAATTAACAGTAGTGTCATTGACCTGTATGTTTTCCTTCCAGAGAAGAGCCTGATAGCATTCTCCCTGCTGACAGCCAGTAAACAACATTCTTTCCAAGCCAAGAAACACCAGAAGACAAGTAGAAGCACAGCTGATCGGTGAAGCACAGACAGCACTACCTTCAAGCACCTGGGGTGTGTGTCTGCATGGGAAAAGTCTTGCATTTTAAAAGATATCACTGAGGCCTGAAAAAAACCCATGAAAGTAATTGTATTTCTGAAAGAGAACTTACATTAACTGTTACAAGCATCAATCACCTGGTGAAGGTTTCTCAGTATCACCCACGGTGAGAATGAAACTGTTGGGGTGATACTGGTCAAGCCCTATTCAGACACTCTGCTCCATCGTACACGCAATTCTCGTTGGTTAAACGCCTTCTCAGAAGGGCAGAAAACCCAACAGCTTTGCTTACAGCAGCAAGAACATACACATGTGCACTGGACCAGCAGTACTGCAACGGCTACACTCTCACCTTGGGTGATACTGAGAAACCTTCCCCAGCTGGATGAGGTCTGTAACAGTCAGTACAACTTTCTTCTCAGAAAGTCATTTACATTTGCAGCTGGTTTCTCTTCAAGGCTTCAGTGATCCTGATCAGTGGAGGGAAGGGGACATTTCACCACTGCAGCTCACACGTCTATGGGCTCCAAAAGGAGCCATGGGTTTAAAAAGTCTGGCACAGATGCCTGAAATCCTGACAAAACAGATACCTATCAAGTTCCCCCTTCCTACTTTTCCTCTCTAAGCCTCAGCTAAAAGCAGAAACTAACAATACAGGATCCAGAAGTGCAGTCTAGCAGGCAGAGCTTTGACAGAGGGAACAAACCCGTGAGCTCTCCTAACCCTGAAGTCCCCCAGATCCCCTTAAGTACTCAGCAATTCTGCACCCAGCCCAGTCTTCCACTGAACACTGGATACCTGTTGCAGTACACAGCACTATGAGGAGCCACAAGATTGGCAGCTGGAGGGTGCATCATACTTCCTTCACACACCACCTCTGACAACATTACAATTTACTGTGAGGGTGGTGAGGCACTGGAACAGGTTGCCCAAAGGTGTAGATGGAAGTGTTTAAGGCCAGGCTGGACTGGGCTCCGAGTGACCAGGTCTAGGTGAAAGTGTCCCTGCACATGGCATGGGGGTTATAACTAGATGATCTTTAAGATCCCTTCTAACCCAAACCATTCTGTGATTAAGGAAGGCTCACTCCACAGCTGTATGGCACAGACAACAGATGAAGACTCTTATGCAAGTGATCCCAAATATTGCCTGTGACAATGCTTCCAGCTTCAATATTATGTGTCAGAAGGTTACAGAAGAGGCTGTAGTGACATGCTCATTAGGCAGGAGAATCTACACAATCTTACCAAGAGTTACTCAGGAAGGCTGAAAACTCCAGCAGGGCCAGCAGCCAGGGATGGGGGAGAACAACCGGAGATCTCACAGCAAGGAAGCACCCTCCAGCCTTGAAACCTGTCTCTTTGCAACACTTGGCTATGGTGAAACAGCTAACAGACCCTAATTCAGCTTCATCTTATCTCTACCTCTGGAGCACCCCGTTCACTAGGTGACACCACAAGCTGCAGTGCCAGGACACGGGAGTATGGCAGATCAGCACAGTCCTTCTGCTTCTTCACTTCAAAGCTGGGCATAAACATTAAGCACTCATTTGTGCACCTCTATTTCTCACCCAGCCAAGAGGACAGCAGCCTTGTGAAGACAGCCAGATGCTGCTCTGGTATCTGCTGCTGTCAGTAAATCTGCTTTTCAGCAGCTCTGTGACGCATGTGATTTCCAAGACAGAGAAGGCCTTGCCCCTGCTCCAAAGCTAGGCAGAAAGTAAGAGCTGGCAGCAACACTTGGCACCAGAGTCAGGCAAAACAGTCTAAGGATCAAGACAATGTGTCAAATTTACATATGTGAGGGCTGAGGAAAGTTGTAGGCACTTTACATGTCACATCTGCTCAGTGAAGCTTCTCCAAGAATTACAGCTGTTTGAATGTCCATAAAACAGGTAATGGTTGTTTCCAAAGGGAAAGTGGTCATTTGCCCACCCAAATGAGGGAAAACAGAACTAGCAGCTGAGAGCAGGACATCTGAAGGTCCAGCACTACCTGATTCTTTAGCTAGTTATCATGGTTTGCTTGTAATGTAGAATAACATTTTTGATACCTCAGTGTCTCCTTTATTTTACAGAGGCCAGAAGAGGAAACTGTATTGCCTACAGCTCCAAAAGGAGCCCTTATTAAGCCTCAGACTAGAACCCAGGTCTCTCACAAGCAGGCAGCCTATTACCTACATGCCAGACTCTTGGTCTCTCTCTTGTTCACCCTTGTAATCCTCCCCAACAATGGTTCCTTATGCAGTTCTCACTGCCCTGCCTCCTCCTCACCACCCCATCACCATTACAAATGCTGCTTCTTTAAGACTGTCTCATGACTCCCATTCTACCAGTGTGCCGGTTTGGCCAAAATCATTATCCTTTTCCTGTGTGTTTGTTAAAATAAATAGTTTTTATCTCTTTCCCTTTCCTTCGAGGAAAAATTTCTTTTTTTTTCCCGAACCCTGTGTGGGGGGAAGGGTGGTTGCAACCTGGTTTTCTCTCAGGGGCTATATTACTAGATTTTGGCCAAACCGGCACAAATACTTATTGGCGTAGTTGGCAGGATAGGGGATACACATGATAGAGTCACCCCAAGACAACCAGCCTTTCTCAGAATTTCCCACCCTTTTCCTGCCTACTGCCTCCTACTAGCAACGTGCTCTCCAATGCAAAGCCCAAACCCAAGGACTTGGAATTCCTTAATGTCCATTAGATGTTATGCCTCAGTTCTATGGAAGCAATGTCAGCAGCCTTGGGGAAAAGGTTCTCTGAGGGCTTTCGTGAAAAATAGTTCACTAGCACTGACATAGCAGCAGTGACACCACTGTTTCCAGCACTGCAAGTCCTGCCACAAGAAAGGAATTGTTGGCTGCTGGTAATACGAAGACCTTAGAGGTCTGCAGACCTCTTCTGACCTGGCATTGTGGAAGGATCCCCATTCTTTCTACAGCCAGGAGAGATGAACAAGCAGCAGGTTTGCCCCTCTCCCCCCCTGACACATACTATGCTAACACAAAAGCCAACAGGCTGCAGATATCTTTGTGTTAAGTAGGCAGGATGACTCAGTTGCACCCATGTGGCTGCATATGTCTTAAATCTTGGCCAACGTAACTTTTGACTTGAGTAGGAAAAACTGTCACCATTTTAAACCCAGACAAGTTAAAAAAAAATAAAGTTTCACAGCGTAGTTCCCTCTCTGAGCAACAGACACCATCTCAAGTCAAGCTGGAGATTGGCATGAGGCTGACACAGAGAGGAACAGAATAAATGCACAGACCAGCAGCAAGAGAAAATGAATTATGAGCCACTGAACGGATTTTCCACACTGTTTGTGACTGCCAGAAAATAATTATCCCAGGAAGGTCAGATTCTAAACATGCTCTTTGTACTGAGAGCCCTCCTCTCTCCTCTAGGGCATGTTTACACATATTAGAGCAAATGCTTTCCCCTTTCTTTTTCCTGAAGGGTAAGTATGAACTGAGCAGATGATACAATCCAACTTTAGACATAGTCTGCCTGACAGGCTTTTCTGTCTTCACTTTCTGAGAGGGTATTATGTATTATGGAAAAAAAAAAATACAAACCCACCAGCTGCAATGCAAACCAGCAGAGTTTAAGGGCAGTCTGAGAGGTGCATTTCTAGAAATCTACTACATTGAGAAGGAAGGGAGCAGAAATTCCAACAACTCCAAACACCATTAGCATCCTCAGCAAGTACAAAGCCACTATCTCACTCTCTCCAACCTGCCTACTCATCCACAAGGTCTTTCAGACAAAAATCGCCAGCAGAACGCGCAGAACTTTCAGCAATATTTAACTGTCCCCCTGAGAAGCTTCCATAGCAAGCTAGTAGGAAGAGTGAGGACAAAGCTACCCACAGACTAGCTGGCTACAGTTCACCCTATTATGCAGCCAGGCACAGACCACAGTGGCCTTTCTGCTAATAAGAAAAACACTTTTCCATATGCCAATTCAGCATCAAGGAATAGATTCAACACATCACACTGCCCTCAAACAAACAGACCAAGACTACTGAAGAGAAGCAAACAGCAAATTCAGCATGCAAGGACACACTGCATAAGAAGATGTTCTCCAATCCTTCCTTCCAATTGCTTCACAGGGACTGCCTAGGAAGCTGACAAAGTCTGCACATCTGCATACTCCACATGACATCTACTGAGATGCCTGGCAGTCATATCCTTGCCTTCAGAAATGACTTTCACTCAATTCTGTGACTCGTACTCAGACACTTCCATATATTTCTTATGTAAGCACTTAGATCAGTTCGCTGCAATTAACTAAACGACTAGAAAAAAAGGATAGATAAGGAAATCCCCTGAACAGCAGCCAAAGACTGGGAGAGCAGTTGTAGGGGCATATCATCCTCTGTGTGCTTGCCTTCCTTTCGTTCTTCCCCACTGCACTTGCTGGTAACCACTGCTAAAGAGTACTGGGCTATAAGGATTTCTGGTCCGTGGCAGCAGGGGGAGCTATCCTTATGTTCCCCTAAAACAACTCAAGCCAGTTTCTGCCCCAGCAGAGCACAGAGAGTGAGGGAGAAGCAGTGATAACTGCACAAGAAGAAAGGCCAGACCTTACCATAAGTGACCATAAGCAGCAAAAAGTTGGCATTGCGGAGCAGACGGAGGATTGATTGCATGTAGGAATATTCCACAGTCGGTCTTGACTGGATCAAGGCCTGAGCTCGGCTTGGAGGGTTTGGGGGCTTCTCCTTGAAGACTGAAACCAGACACAAAGTACATCTGTTTGTAATGGTGCAGTTGAGGAGCCTGAGCACACAGTGACATTTGAGGGATGGCAGAGGAGCTAGTAGAACCAACTGTACAAAACACACCATTGTCCTCAAGCTTTGATCTCCATGCATGAACTTATCCAGGAACAGGAAAGAACAGCTCTCTTCCAACAGTGACTCCTGCCACCTTGCCAAGGGAAACATCTTGCCTTCAATTAGCTTTTTGTGTAGGCAGTGTCCGACAGCACCAAAAGAGTTCTCAGGACTATTAAAGCCTTTGTCTCTAGAAGGATGACTAGCTAGGTGCAAAAGTGTTATGTGGATTTACAAATGACAAAGCGGAACTGGACAAGTCAGATGACAAAGGTGGCCTAGTGCTCTGCAGTGGCCAGTGCCTGGGGAACAATAACCTTTGCCAGGTTTTACGTCAGGCCAAGCCATCTGCTGCCCGTTAATAGCATTAAAGTAGCATCCAGAAATCCCAGTCACAGGCGATACTGCTGTGCCAGGTGCTAGACAGGCATTTTTGTACCTTGTCTATTCCCTGCCCCACATTATTTGAAGTCTACATCTGAGTCAGCCACCAGCAACACAAACTGGCAAGAGGAGCCTATCAAAAAAATAGCATGGAGTTCAGCAACTAAACCCAGCTCTCCAGTGAACATGCCAGTCTTTCATGCTAAAGATCTGGCTTTGACTTCATGTGTTAAGCATGGGAATTCCACCTCTAGTGTCCTGCTACTGTCCTTCATGCTTTATTATCTCCATTCATAACTCGGAACAGCTTGTTCCTGTGATGCCATATAATCTGCCTCTTTCTCTCTACTCTTAAGGGCTAGCCAGGTCTCAGACACAACCCAAAGCCCAGCACCCTGTTTGCAGGGAAGATGACCATGAAATTTGCAACATTTCTGTTGGTTTTTAAAGGACTTACTCATGCCTGGATTTTATTATGCAGGCAATGGACAAAACTAACAATTTGGCAGGCTCACTCACAACCTCTTACACTCTCTTCTATGTGTGCTGTCCATCAAGGGTTTGAAGCAGCAAGATATGGTATTGCATGACCCTGTCAGCTGCATACTAGGACACATCCCCAGATGGACTGCCCAGCCCACTTCCTGGCACACAGGCCCCCCTCACGTATCAGCTGATCTTCTCAGTCCCATCTGGTTTCATACGCACACTCCCACCTCCTTACCTATGATGACCAGGATGAACATGGCTGATGCCACACCTGCAGTCATGAAGAACATGATGCTGATGTGGTAGGCCAGCTTCTCCACATCCTCCACATTAGGAATCAGAACTGGAGGGACCAGAAAGCCTGCAGCGATGCCAAGCTGAGCAAGAGAGAGAGAGGGGGTAAACAGAGGCATGACATGAAACCACAACATTGCCACTACCCTACAGCTCAGTACAGGTTCAACTGAGCCTAATCCAATTTCACAACCAACATGAAAATCTTCTTTACCACTCAAAAATTAAGAGATAAAAGCCAGATACCCATTGCAATTGGGCCATAAGAGAGGTTTCCCCACTGCATTTACAACTGTCAGGATATTCAAGGAAAGGTTTTACAACCGAACTGAGCAGAATGAATACCTGAGTCCATCAAACTGGAGGTCTTGCCTGCCCTGACCTCCCCCACACATATATGTTCCTGTCCACACACACATCCCACTCCTTACCTTGCCCCTGCTCTAGAGCTGGCCTGATCACCTGGCATTTTATTTTCCAACCAGGTAAGTGCAAGGGCTGAGATAGAAACCTGACCACTCCAAATAAGTGAGATGTTAATCTGGCTCAGCCAACTTTGACAGAGTTTCAAACGAGCAGCTTCTCCATACAAGGCTCACCCTATGAGCACCAGGAGAACCTACAAGAACATCAACGTTGAGAGCAAAGGAAGTGTTGACAGCACATATCCTAGATGTCGAGGTTGTTTTAGTAATGGAGCTTGGCAGCTGTCCCTGGATAAACTGCTCTGAAGTGTACAGAAAGCAAGGACTAAGGAAGACAAGTTCTGTGCAGCCCATAAACCTCACGGAAGCATGTCAGCACAGAGCAGAAGACCCAAGAGCCTTGTAACCCAGGCACAAGCTCAGGCAAGTTTCCCGGGCTGTCTTCTAGCAAAACCTCCTTGTGCTTTCTGCATGCTTCCTCTGACATGTCTCCATGTTTCTGAGATGCTGATAGACTCATTCCAGAAGACTCACTTACCAGCCAAGACAAAGATCTCAGAACAAATATATTTCAGTTGCCATATCTGGTAGTTAGGCTAAAAATCAGCTTGTGCCCTCCAGCCCCAGAAAACTCTCCATAAAATCCCTACTCCTCCATCCAGCTGGTGTATTTTTGAGACAGGAAGAATATTTATGATTCAAACAGAGCTATCTGCTACCCACAGGCAACCTATTTAGCTTACAAACAAGTGACTTTCAACCACGTCTATCCAAACTTCTCCTGTGTCAAACAGTGCCCTCCACCTGGAATAACCTGGGTCAGGATCAGCAACAGATATCTATGCTAAATTCAATCTTGGTGCTAGGACACTGCAGGGAGCTAGTGAGAAGAGCCACCAAGAGATTACAGATGTGCCCCACCAATTCAAGGCACTGTCAGGAATAAGAACATTTGAGGTCCAGTTACAGACTGGAGACAAACCCAAGCTGTGCCATCCCAGATAGGAAGTCAAGGACTGAAAGAGTTCAGGAGGAAACTTAAAAGACCAGGGAGGATCAACCTTCCTAATACCCACATGGCACAGACTCTGACACAGGACTAAACTTTCCAGAGCTCAGTTTTGTTCAGACATGGCCTATCCCCAGCCTCTCATCACAGCAAGTCAGGCTGGCTCTCCTCCTCTGCACTGCCCACTGACTACAGTGAGCACAACTATTGCGCGGTTTAGAGGCTTCAAGCTCTAATCTCCACGAAATTGCATGCCACCCTCTTCCCTGCACAAGCCTGCAGCTGCACAGAAAAGCTAATGGCATCAAACACAGAAGCTCACAGAGATCGCTCGTAGAGGGCAGAAGCCTGCTTGTCTCTGCAGCACATTTATTTTGCCCTCCTCGTGGCCAAGTGCAGGCCTGTGGCTCTGGTGTGCCTGGTCAGCCAGGCTAGGCTTCACTCCTATCCCCAATGCATCCCTAAAGATTTAACCTTTGAGGAAAAGACTTTCAACACTTCTCCTTTCCATTCGAGGGAAGAGTCCTATTGACTCTCATATGTCAGGTCTCCCATATGCCCTCCACCCTTTCCCAAGTAAGGTTTACAAACACCTTACTGGAAACTGACTCTTTGTCTTAAACTGACTCTTTGTCTTACCACTGTTTCATTCTTGGAAGAACTAAGCTGGATTCCTGTGCTAAGTACTTCTTGGCTTCCTTCTCTCTGCAATCACATGCTGGCCACATGAGCTGCTGAACAGCAGCAAAACAACAGGAGAGAAGAGATCCACACTTTTTTCTGACCTCTGTCATAAGTTTCTCCAGGATCGCAGTTGAGATTCAATCTTTTCCTGTCTCCCTCCAGCTGAAAAAGGATCTATCTGATATACCTAGCAGAGAAGGTATTGAGAGTCTGTGTTGCAAATTGCTTAGAAATCTTTTACTGGGAGGTCCTACAGTCATCACTTACCCAGTGAATCACAGACTCACCCAGCTTTCTCAAACTACTTGTTGCCTTTCCAGAAGAATTTTCCTGAACATTTTTTCTAACCATAAATGGATGTTTTGACCTCTCTCTTCTCCTCCCCCAAAAAGAAACAACTTTTATCCATTAGGAGTTCATTATACCTTTGATAAGAACTAGGTAGCAGAATGGACAAAAAAATTCATAGCAATAGGAGCCACATATTATATTTCAGAGCAACTCATCCTATTAATTCTGTGAAGATGAGGACCTTTGACTTGACTAAAACTGAAGACTTCCTGAATGACACTCACAGACCCTGGAGTATTCATACCATTTTTAGCAAAGAAGACAAGCTCTCAAGAACATGACTATTGATGACTATTACACTGCATATACCTTACCTTTCAAAAGGAGATTTTTACCCTGGTTCTCAGCAGGTCAGTATGCACATTACCATCAGCCCACAGAAACACTGTAACCAATAAACCAGAAAATTTAAAAGATGCCTTAGAAAGGGAAAAATAACTTCTCTCCCTTCTCCCACACCTTGAACATCAGGGAAAATAAAGCAATGTAAAAATAAAGTTAGCTCTGCAAAAGCCTGTGCTACCCTCCTTACAGAGACCATCAGTCATAATGGATCATAACGGACCCTCTTATTTAATTTGCATCTCCAACCTTTATACAGGCAGATAGGTCTCCAATACCTATATAGATAAGCTTGTTCTCAAAATATGGTACATCACTCAGAATTCTCTCGCCCAAAATACCCAGCACTGTCCTGATCTCTGAGGAGCTCTCCTGGAGGTCAGGCTGCTGGCATTGTATTTTAAAAAGGTTTTGAAGTAATTTTTAAGCACACTACTGGGAAAGTCAACAACTACAGCAGAGTGCACTGTTCAGATGACTTATTCTTTAGAGATTGGTAAAGGATAGAAAGAATGTATTTCCTACCTGAATTTTGCCAAGGACCAGTCACAGCAACAACATCATATTCAATATTCAAGTGTGTTACAAGAATAGGTAACAAAACCAAGAGCAAGTAGCTAAGAAGATGGTATAAATGTACCCAAAGTCTTGAAATAGAAAATGACATGTCTAAGGTTATCTGCTAAGAGTCTGCTGAAGGAAGATAACCAGTGGTGTATCAGCATAAAAATTGTAAATGAATGATCAACGGAGGAGTGCAGGAGTGGACCTCCACCTCAAAGAAAACTATGAGTCAGCAATAGGAATACAGAAGCCCTGTAAAATTCCATAAGTAGGTATAAATGTTGACAGAGGGGATCACCAAACCCAGAAGGTCAATTAAAATGTTAAAAGACACAGAGAGAGAGATGCTGCAAAAGCAAAAGTATACAACAGTAAAGAAATTTTGACAATGCCCTTGCAAGCTAAATAAGCGTTATGACAGGGATGATGCAGAGACTGCATTTTTGGATTCCATAAATACCCTTCTCTGAGGAAAACTTATAAGAGGCAGCATAATTTGTGATTTCGACCAAGAACAGCACAGTGTGACTATGATCAATATTACAGAATGGTTCTGCACCGCACACAAATTCAGCTTCCTTGCAGCAGTGACAAAAGAAAGGAAACACCCTCCAAAGCACTACAGCAATATATAACTCCCAAGAGGAAGCTGCCTAAAAGGAAAGAAGTGTGTTAAATGGAAATGAAGAAGAAAAGCCTAAGAAATCAAATGCTTGCAAGTGGCATTAAGACTATTCAAAGACACTGAATCAGAGGCTCAGTGTAAGCCTAGAGAATATTAGCAAAATATTTTAGAACGGAGTAAAGGAACCACAATTAAGTAAAAAACCAAACCCCAAAACCACAAATAAACAAACAAACAAACAAACAAACAAAAAATACAACAAGAACATAAACCACCCAGCCCAAAAACTGGGCACTATTCCTTCAAAGGAAGAAAAATGACAGCAAGATAGATCAAGCTAAAGTAAAACCATAATCAGGCCAAAAGAGACACCGGAACAGCTTTACAAACTAAGTCAAAACTCTTCAAACACAACAAAATCAGGGAACCTGACAGAAGGGTCAAAAGATGATCAGTGTGGAAGGAGAACATTGGAGAAAGAGGGAGGTCTTGGACCATCATTCATGACATGATATTTACTGGAGGTTTCCACATCAACACAACCTCTTCACATGGCAAAAATCTGAGGTGTTATGAGTGGAAGATATAACTCAGTTTATTTCAACTAATTTCTTCTGTGACACATCAGGACCAGCTGGTATGCATCCAGGAGTTCAAAAGAACAAGTCAACAGAAAATCCACAGTACTTGCACACAAACATACCAAATAGTCTGTTACCGAATACTCAAACTGGGAATGGAGGAAGAGAAAAGTGATGCTAATTTTTAAGAGGCTCAGCATAATTAGGAGACCAGGAAACCCCAAGAACAGCAGCCTGCTGGTTTGGCCAAGTGGACAGAAAATGTAGCAATCAAAAGATCTATGCTTTTATAAACACCAATAAAACAGGCTTTTCAGACACCATTATTTCAACATAGTCTTAGCAAGTTCCCAAGCCAAGACTTCGGAGAGTGACAAGGATACATTCCAGATTTCCTCTGGATTCACCCAGGTAACCCCTTTGAGGAGATGCCTGTTCCAGGCTCTGGGCAACACAGCCTCCTCTTCTACTCTTGTCTGGGTATCAAAGCTCTGTCCTAGGCCCTCCCTCCTTTCCTAACTACAGGTACCCCTCAAACTGTAACCATGACATTTCACAAGAGCAGCTGAACTTTCTGACCCTATAATTCATGTATCGCAACCTGCAGAGAGCAGCCAGCTACTCCGTTCTCACACCCTGTGCCTCCCAATTGCACACTGGCTTCCCAATACTTTGCTATCAGCACAGGTCCCAGCTGTCTTTCCATACAAAAGGCTACAGGAGAATCGAAAATGCCCAACTGAGGTGCTGTTTAAGCAGAAGCTGCCAGATCCTACACTGTAAACTTTTGTACAAATTGGTGTCCAGAATATGCTTCTTCCATACCACTGACAGCAAAATGAGAAGAGCCTATTGAAATCCAGCTAGTCAGGAAGCTGATGCTCATATTTGCACAGTTTGCAAAACCTTCTTGCAGTGTTTAAGAAAAAATAAGGAAGTACACAAGATGTGAAAGGAAAAATTGTAATCGAGCCTTGTGATGAGATAAGATCAGGCTTAAACTCTATTTTACTTTCCCACTAATGTGGGAGACGTTTTGTTTTTCCAAACTGCACTTGCACAACCAAAGCTCATCTGAAAACAAAGCAAACTCCCTTCCGCATCACACTTCTGCTTCTGTGGCATCATCTCATAATGCTTAATATGATGCAATGCTGTACAGTGAAGACTATTCCCCTGTGCAAGTCATTCAGGGCCTTGAATGCACCTTCACCCAGTCTGCTGGGAAAGAAATGCAACACAGCAAAACAAGAGCAGTAGAAAAGAGAGAGAAAACAAAGCAGAGGGGTTTCAGCTCTGAGAGCTACCTCAGCTGCTACTGGTATCCTCAGTGAGGATATGCTTTGGTCAAGGACCTACTCCAGTCACCTAATATAGACAGTCCCGGAGATCCTGCAGGGCAAGCGCTGAGGGTGCTGTAAGATAGGCGCTCCCATCAGAAACACTGCAGACATTCACTTAAACTCCCATGCAGAACTTAACCCAAAAGCCAGCTTCTGTGAGAGAGAAGAGGGAGCTGCCCTTGGTGTATGTCTGGGAAGGGAGCACCACATGAAATGGGTAGAAAAAGTTCATTTCAGGCTCTCACGTCCATTTATAGAAACACAGGCATTCCTGCAAAAGCCACATTGCTATTTGCTCAGCACGCCCTCCCCCACTGAGCCACATCCAGGATCTTGGAGAGTTGGCCACATAGCACTCCTTGAGATCCAAGTGCTCTGATCCACCCTGCCCTTTTTTTTTCAGGGAGAGAAAGGAGACCGGGCTGGAGAATGTCAACCATTAACTACTGTCACTACAAGCTACTATGTCAACCATTAGCTACTGCCACTAAAATCTTCTCTATTCTGATAGCTAAAACTCTGGGAGATAGAGCGGCCAAGCTAGAGGGCTGTGAAACAGATCACCACCTGTCCATATTTCTAACAGGGAATCATTTGAAAGGATGGGAACCCTCCAGCAGAGACAGAACCGCCAAAGAGATCTAGAAGTCCACTCAAAGACTGGAAGACAGGGATTTCACAGGACATGATACATTTCCACAATGCTTCTTAGATTTTCAGATGCTGCCTTTTCTGAAGGGCAAAAGGTACAGAACAGAGTTATCAGTGAGGCATCAAACAATGGCACATGCTCAGCACAAACAGCACTGTAGGATCACCAGCTCAAAAGCAATGGCCATTCATATGTTGCAGACCCAAATATATGGCAAAACCCATCTCACCCACCGCCCCAGGCAGACTCTTTACCCCAGTTCAAAACAGGAGGAAAGGACCCACCAGGAGTGAGAGAGAGAACATTTCCCTGAATGTCATTCACAGCTTATCACCCTGTTTGTCCATTTCAAAAGCCATCACCTAATCACTTCGAGACTGGCACTCCCAGCAGGCTGCAGATACCACCTAAAACGCCTGCTCCAGGCTGTTTCTGTTACGGCAGCCCTAAATCTCTGAAGACACATGGCAGCTACATCAGAACGGGACAGATCCCACCTTAAGATCAGTAAGGTGCTGCATGATTTCTCCCTTAGGCAGAGCTTAGTATGAGGCTGAAGTTTTCTTTCCTCCCAAATCACATCGCTTTTTATCAACACCTGCTTCAAAAAAAAACCAAAAAGGCAAAATTATTGCAAAAAAGATCATTTAACCGTATTCTTACTCCCAAGCCCATCAACTGCTTGTTTCTTTGTTTCTTTGTCAAAACAGCAAGAAGCAGGAACAAGGTCTATCTCAATTAACAAAAAAACCAATACTGGTGGCAAAGCAATACAAATCAAATCCACAAATGTTCTTTGTCTGTGTGCAACACAGTTATACACTTCTCTGCATGCTGCCCATGCCCCTTGCCCACCAAGTGACAACAGGGAGATATTTTAATAACAGTAATATATTAATGCCAAAGCATCCAACATGCAAACTTCATTCTATACCTCCCCACGTATGAACTTGGACGACAAGGAAAAAGAATGGAAAAACACCTATGTAGCTCCCTGTTGAAACGTGGAAAAGTAAAATGTCATGAAAACCAGCAGTGGGTAAACAAGAGAATGTGATCACCTCCACAGGTGCTCACGCTCTTCTAGAAGCTCTCCAGCGCTGATTCAGGAGTGCTCAATCTAACCTATCTTTGCACTTCAGATACCACAGCCAATACATGGCCAGAAACAAATGAGCTGATTCTGATACCTTACTAGAGATTGTCTGGGTTTTTTTAAAGGATATTTAATACCTGGTCTGATTGATTCAATGATTTACTCCTCAGGGCTAACTTTGAACCTGAAGGTTTACCATCAGTCAGCAAGCAGCAGCAGTGTCTTGAGCAAACATGGCCCCGGCAGACGGAGATGAGCCAGCAGACAGGGCTCTCCTCAGGACAGTGCTCCTGAAGTGCAGCCTGGGGCCAAGAGAGGAGGAGCAGGAAAAGGGCAGGTATAGCAAATAAAGAAGCAGTGTCACTTCCCTGCTTCTTCATGCAGTTGCTTGCAATTCTTAATGGAGAGGGACAACAATGCTTGGTATTCAATAATAATAATTAAACTAAGTGACATGGCAAGGAAAGGAAAACCATATAGTTGTAGAGAAAGGAGCATAGGGAATAATTTACCATACTGCAATTACAAAACCACTATATTATACCCTTTGCTAACACTCCCTAATACAGAGTCTTTAACTGCAGCCAGGAAAAATGGATGCCTCTATTTCTTCCCCTTGCCCAACATCACCGGTAAACAAAATAGCTAGCTTTCACTCACTATGATTATGCTTGACTATGGGAATAAATAGGTCTTCCCTATGGAGTATGCTCTGTCTTTAATCACTGACATTTCTGACTTCTCCAATTCTCTAAAAGGAAAGTCTGGGCTTACAAAGCAAAGACTATGTACTGAACTGAGGTCCCATTGTCATGTCAGTTCAACCGTCAGAGCAGTGTGGAGCACCAAAAGGGTAGCCAAAGTTTGCTTTTCACAACCGTTACACTAAGCCACTCCTTTTGGGATAATGATGACTCCACACAGGCATATAGCAACGGCTCACAGCCTCATTATTTGGATTTCTACTGAACACTGCTGAGGAACTCCTCCTGAATAATTTTTAAAAAGTCTGACAGCAAAATGCTCAGTTACTTATTTGTTCATGCCAAGTTAGATGCCTTCCACTCTAAAGATTCACTTAAAAACATATAAAAACCTGCCCACTAGAAAGGATAAGAGCAAAAAGGAAAGCTTAGATGCATTCAAAAAAAGATAAGTACATTTTTTTTTCCAAAAGATGTAAAGCAGTCCCCTTAATTCCCTAATGCTGTTCTGCAAACTTCAGTTCCTCAAATACCATCTCCAAGCATTCACCTCTTTTTGCCGCAGCAGTATCTAAATAAATACAGAAACACAGAAAGAAGTAGCCTGCATTAGAAGCTACCTGAATTGAAAACCATTCAAATCAGAACGGCAGACACCCACAGGCTGAACGGTCCACGGTGGTGCACAGAGTCCCATGCAAGGGAGTACACTGCATCTCAAAGCAAGGGGCACAGGACCAGCCCAGCCACTAATGCCAGGTTCTACTTTCCTCTTCTTCATGTCATGGCTGCAGGCTCACTTCACTTACGCCCCATTGCATCAGTAGTGGCTTATTCGCTTCATTCAGCTAGCTGCTATGAGCAGGTGTTCCGGTGCAAGGGTCAAGAAGCTATTTCCCTGATCATTTCAAAGCTGTGTAAAAATTTATCTCCTCTGAGCATTAGCCAGCTACAAGAAAAGACAGTCACAGCTCGAGCAAGTGTGGGTCATTGGCCTCTGGCACCCACACTGATACAAGAGTGCTCGGTGAGCTGACCTCACACTGGCTTCACGGAACTTTTCTTTTTTTCAAAGCAACTGCTTGTGGAAACTCTGTACCTACTTTTAAGAGGTATGAAAGTGCTAAAGTCCTCCTCCAGGGCCCAGTGACAAGTACCATTTTCAGCAGACAGCTAATCTCCTTTGTCCCATCTAGTTGTCAGCGGGAAGAGGCTATTGCAGTGTCAAGTCCAGGTGCAACTGCGGATACAAGGTTTGAAGGACACTCTGCCTGAAGCAGTTTCCCAACACTGTGCTTTCCCCCGCAGGCCATTCATGGTCCTACTGAATCACAGCCCTGGACTGGAGATCCATACACACAGGAAGAGGAGGGCACTGGAGAAGAGCCTGAGGCAAAGACCTCTCAAAGCCAGAATCGTACCTAACCCCCATGCCACCCCGAACTTTGTAGATGTAGGTCCCACTTGCCTCTGCCACCACCATCAGCCCCCAGCCAAACGCCAGGGGCATCCTTCCGGATACTAGCTGCATTTTCCAGAGGGAATTTCATGTAAGTTCGTGCTATCCCTGCGGCTGCCCTTCAGGCCCTGTGCATCTCTTACCCCTCCCTGGTTTGCTGCCTCAGCATTCCCAGTCTCCGGCCAGGCAGGTGACAGCCCGCCCCACATGCGTGGCCAGCTGGCGTGCAGCTGCCCATTACCTGGTTCCCAAAAACCGCAATGGAGCAGGCGGTGGAGACCTCGTGGGAGCCAAACCAGACCGAGGCGATGCGTGAGGGCATGCCCAGGATGAAGACCTGGGCCAGGGCACAGATGACCTGTCCCAGGACAGTGACGGGGAAGAGGTGCGGCTTCAGACTGCCCAGCTTCACCCAGGCACCCATGGCATTGAGGGCCGAGCCAGCCAGGGCGATAAGGCGCAGACCCCTCCTGTCCAGCAGCCAGGCGACAGGGAAGAGCAGGGGGATGTAAATGAGCATGTAGCTCATGGAAAGCCAGTCGATGGCGAAGGCGCTCACGTCGTAGAAGCGCACGAAGACGTTGCTGATGCTGCCGTACTGGATCCACTGGAAGGCGTTGCACAGGGAGTAGCTGCTGAAGAGCAGCAGCACGGCCCAGCGAAGCCGGGACAGCTGTACCTCGGAGGTGGCATCAGCGACCCCTCCCGCCGCAGTCGACAAACTCGGTGCCCCGGCGGGCTCCTGCAACACCATGCCGGCACCGTGGGCCGCACCCGGCTCGGCTCGACTCGGCTCCTGGGTGAAGCTCGGCACCACCTGCCCAAGACGCCCCGCCCGGCCGCCGCCGCCGCGCTCACTGGCGCCCGCCGCGCGGGGAGGCTCCCTCACCGTGGCCCGGACCGGCCCCGGCCTCCGCCCGNGCAAGGCCGGCCCCCGCGCCGCCGGGGCACTTGCGGGACGGCAGCCCTGGCCTGGGTCCTGCAAGTGCGCTGCCCGCCCCGCAGCAGAGGGGCCGCGACCCTCTCCCCACGGCCGCCGCCTCCGCCACTGCCCGGCCCCGCCGAGCGGCCCCCCCCGGCGTTACGAGGGCCGGGGGCAGGAGAGGCTTCGGCCGCCAGCGATGAACCGGACATGGAGAACTGTGACCTGGGGGAGGCTGTGAGCGAGTGGGCAATGCCCGACCCCGCCAGAGATGGCAGGGTGGAGTCCTGGGGGAGGAACCGGTTTGGGTTTCGTTTGGGTGGGCCTTCGATGGTTCTTTTCTCGACATGGCACACTAGAGAGTGAAAATATCCAGTGAAGTCAAAATTAAAACATCTCAGCGTCACTGAAGTAAAAGAGCCGAAAGTGGTGTTTGTTTCCATTCTCATGGGGAATTCGCAGATAATGAGTCAGCGCTCGTTTTCCCGTTACTTGAGCAACACACCACTGGCAGATGCCTGCCTGGAGATCATTTATGATCTACAGTTCATTTAATTAGCGTCATGGTACCTGAATTGAATAAACATTCCTCAGCACAAGGATGCAAGTTTGCTGGTAGTGTCCAGCTCTCTTCCAGCATTTAACACACAGGTCAGAATTCATTTGGAAAAATGGGAGCAGCGTCGTTTGGATGTTGTATTCCTGAAACAAAGGAATACAGAGTATGAAAAAGTGAAGTTTCTCTGGCTTGTATTTACTTGGTAGCTACATCATACCGTAGCCTTTTTACATAGTTAGTGGAACACTGTCAGAGGTTACTGCTGCTGTCCTCTGAGTTATCTACCTACTGTCAGGAGCCAAGAGAGACAAACAGCTTTGATGCCTTTATGTTCTTATTTACCATGCAAGAAAACAAACAAACAAAACAAAAAAGCTTTGCACAAATTATTCCAAGGAGAACAAATGTCAGTTTAAGTGGTTCTTGCTGTGTATCCTCACAGAGCTTGCTTCTTGTCACCTGCTTGGATTTCCTACTCCCAGCAGTGGCCAGAAGCAGAGCTGGAGACAAGCAGAGCCAGTGCAGTCTTCCCTATGTAGTCTGCTGGAAGCTCTGCAGGGCAGAGCTGCAAACCCTCCTACTCTCTCCCTCCTCAGCCCACAGCTTTGCCAATGAACCTCCAGCCTCACCTGGGATGCTGCTCACAATGGTACAACATAGTCATAATGTAGCCCTTTTACATAATAAATAAGAAAGGCAAATTCAGAAACAAACGCCAGAAAAGAGGTTCTCAGTCCCATTTATTATTAAATTAGGCAACCAAAGTTAACTCGAAGCTCTGCACTGAGACAACAAAAAGAACAGAGGAATTTATTGTAACAAATTTGTAATCTAAATGTTATCAGGAATGCAATGAGTGATAGCGGTGCAGAGAGGACGGAGGTGAAATGGAGCAGGAAAAAGACTATCATGGTTCAACAACTGCTTAGTCTGAGAACTCTTAACGATGTAACAGTGAGATAGTACAGAAAATTAACTTCTAGGTTGATAAGATTTGAAAAGATCTTAATAAAATTCTCCACAATATTATACAGAAACCAAAGTTACACAGAGGTAATCATTATCATTGATTAAAGAGCAGTCGAAAAACAAGAGAAGAAATGTACAGGCAATTTTTAGGATGGCAATCTGCGTTTGTTCAGAGGACCATCATTTATTAATAATCCCTTTAGCAGTGCAAGAAACAAAATTTTCAGGTGGTTAAGACATTATTGAGTTACTCAAGCCTAACTTAAATATGTCACCTACATGTTGTATTACGGCTGAAATGACTTTAGGACTGTAGCTTTAGCTATCTGTAACTGAAAGTATCATCACAGTCCGTGGCATCTTTAATTTGTAAACTCAGATAAATGCAGGATAATGGAATTAGGTACTGTATGGCAGTCTGCTGTTTCAGAAAAAGAACAAGCCGAAAAAGTATAAAGAAAACAAATTAGGAGTTGAGGAGATACTGTCACACATCAGGAAGATGCAGAGAACAGTTAAATTTCTTAATACATGACTAAAAAAAGAACACACACATAGACAAATCTTTAGAGATACAGGAGACAGCTGAGAAGCACACGTTGGGTCCTTTGCCTCCTGCCAGCCCTACTCCACACTGGGGTCAGAAACAGTCTGTCATCTTGAGTTTTGTTTTAGTCCCACCTTCAGCTCCTAAATTTCTCTCAAAAATCCTCAGGTTTACTCAGCATCAATGTAAGATCCGTAGCAAGTCAGAGCCTGCCAAGCAAGGAGCCATTTGCTCCAATGTCTTAGTCCTATCAGAAAAGTCAAATGGTAAGTCAAGAATGACTAAAACAAAGACTCTGCTGAAAATAACAGCTGAAATCAGATGCATGAAAGCAGTGCCCAGCCTCTGGTGACTGCAGCCTGTCAAGTGAACGTGAGCCAGGCAGGGAAGCAACACTGGCTCCTCAAAGCCAAGTCAGACAAGTGTTTTTCATACCTATAGGCCCACAGTTCCTTGAACTCCTGTCCTTGGATTTCAGGGCTGTTTTGTTACTGACTCTGTGAACTGTTCAATCACCCCTTTACATAATTTCCAATTTCTAATTATAAAATACTAAAATAAAATCCCTGTGCTTTGCATTTCCTCCTCTCTCTATTACTGCATCTGTTTCTACTCACATGCCTCTTTCCCTTCTTCAAGCAACAGAGCAGCTGCTTTTGGATTTCCCTCATCACAGCATATTTATATAAAAATTTCTTAGCCATGAAAAATTATTTATATTTCAGGACAACCCTTTGAAGTGGATATTAAAGCTAGAGGGAAATCTCCTTTACATTGAGATTAACAAAAGTGCTAAAAAGCTTATAGGATCCTGGAGCCAAAACTATCTGTGAAGATTGGAATGCACTAAATCAGAGGAAGAAGCAGGACCCAAATAAAGTGTAACAGTACAGGCCATCAGATAGAGCCTAACCTCTGTAATCCTCTTCCCCACTGATCTTAAGAAATCCAACACTGACAGTCTTGGAATACATGCTGCCTTTATGACCAATTAGTACTTACAGTTCCTTTATGTCCTGTAAGGCCGTGAAACAAGCTTGCTGTTCTCAAAGTCCACTCAATAAATATAAATGCTAGGGATGGTGACAGCAATGATAATCCACATGGCAACAAGGCTCATTGACAAGCAAGGCGATATGAATGGGTGATGAAAATTGGCTTGGAATGTGTGCAAAAGGTATAGTAGAAAATTATTGTGAAAAGTATAATTCCTTGGTGTCTTTTCTCTCCCACACTGGTTCAGAGATCCAAGGAGTAAGTTAACAAAAGGAGAAAACTGCTAAAGAAAAGCAAGTACTCGAGGATCTACCAGATCTTACATCTATGCAGTTCTTTACGTTCCCTTTAAATGGGAAGTATCTAACCTCAGAGGATCACAAGATGTCCCTTGCTTTCAAACTCTCAGCCTTGTTATTTGTGCCTCTAAATTTCATCATTGCACTTACAAAGCCGAACTAGTTTAGCTCTTTTTGACTGATAGCATTTAGGTCCAGAAGAACTGTCAGCAGATATCCCACACAACTTTTCACAATATACATTGTAGGAAAGATTATAAGATCTTTGTTAGTGGAGGGAGAAGGTTTTATATTGGGTTCAACACCCAAACTGCTTTAGTGATGTTCTTCAGAGGTCAGGTAGTTGTATCGTAAGACCAAATGACAAGACTCGAATAGCTGGCAGAGCCACTCATTTTGGGGTCACACCTGGATGCAGTGCTCAGCTGGAGACACACGGTGCAGCATGGGCTGGCAGGGCTGGACAAAGCCAGTGGTGTTCCCCGATGGAGCAGGGAACCCTGCAAGCCCTCTGCTAGCACCTATAGCTTTCTGCATCCCAAGAGCCACCCAGTATACAGTTTATAAAGACAATGGATTTGTTTATTACTGTAGTTTTGGTACACAATATTTTGATACCCTTAAAAATCTTTCCTGTTACATTTCCAGTGTAAAGATCTGAGTACATTAACAGTGGTGGACAACTCCATTCACAACAGTGCAGCAGGCAACCTCTGCAGCACTCAAAATTTTGCCAAAGTCATCTTCCTCTACATGAAACACAATGGCTTAGTTGCACAGTCATAAATCTCATCTAGAGAAGACTGCAGACCTCTGAACCACCGAAGTTCTGCAGGGGCTAACTTTGAGCACCAAACCTGTACTGGTCAAAGCTTTAGGCCTTTCAAAAGTACAGCTAGGGGAAGGGAAATAATGTTTTGCTCCCCTTCAGCATATTTCATGTGTAGCTCTCACTCTCTGGGAGCTTCAGCAAGGATGCATCATCTGTGTCTATTTTACAAGGGCACAAAGAGTTACAGTGATTTGTGTGGCCCTGCCAGGGGCAGGATTTTTTTTCCAGTCTGACATCTTCCAACCTGGGCTGCAAGGGCTTGCCCAAGAGCAGCTTGAACTTACCACTTCTTTGCAAAGCCAATCTCCCTGTTCAAAGCCTGGCTTTAACAGAGCAGTGGCTTTAATTTAACCCTGTCCAGTTCAGATGTGATGTTTGTGTAGATTAATCATGTAAGTCTGAACTGCGAAGAGTAGATGGGAGGGCATGGCTGAAGTGCTAATATTCACAGCTGCCTTCTTGCAGCAAGAAAAAGATGTAAAAGGAGCGCACAAGGTGGAAGAGCACTTGCACGCAAGGTACCTCGAAGGTGCTAGTTTCTGGTTAGTGCACACCCCTCCAGACACAGGGTGCTTATGCTACCTCTGTGTGGCCTTCTGCAAATGGGTATCAACCTGCTCTGCCCCAGTCTCTGATCAGGCCGGATGAGAACCGGCTCTAATCCAAAAACTGTGTAACTGTGGTTAGCCTGCTGTGCCGCTTGAGTATCTAAGCCCAGCTCTCAACCATGTGAAAAGCTGTGGAGATACAGATGGCTGTGAGGAAAGCTGTGCATAAGCTCTGCTATTGGAGGAAACCCACTTCACTCCTCTGCTGTGTACCAGGCACGCACACGAGACACGAAGGTATCTTTGTTCACCTCAGAATAAAAGAAGTGAAAAAAGATCCAGTTAGCCTCAAAACTCAGCCATAGTCTAGATTTACATGCCCAGTCCAGATCAGGGTCACAGATTAACCCCAAATACCAAAACTTGAAGTATACAAGCCCTTCTTACTCAGCATCCTCCAGCCTCCGAGTGAGTCATACCAGTTCATGGCAATGACACAAAAAAAAAAGATTTTAATCTTCTATTGCTTGCAGCTGACATTAATTAATAATAAAAGAGTGCTGGAAATGTGCCTCACTGCTGAACTCAGGCATGCCTCTCTTCTTTTTCCCACTCACACTACAGCAAAAAAACAGAACCTGGGAAAAGTTCTGAGGACCACGGCACCAAACCACCACTGTTGTGCAGGGAGAAAAGTTGACTGTGTTTTAGCGAAAAGGACAAACTGGAACAAGAGTTGGGAGGAAGGTGTGTTGTCTCTGCGTGGATGTCTTTGAAGCAGTAGAACTCTCAGGAGCTGGTGTGTGCAACCTCAACTGCAAGAAAAATTAGAATCTCATGTTCTAAACCTAACACACTGATTGTAACCCTGCCCTGGCAAGCGATGAATATATGCTCCCTAACATTTAGTTGGGTAGGGTTTTTCCGTAACCTAAAAAATCTTTATGGATACATATAACGCTGCCTCACTGCTCAAATCTCCTCCAGATCACCAATCAATAAGGTGGCAAAAACACAGCAGAACACAGACAAAGTGAGCACAGGGGTGTTCACTGGGACAAAGTCTCGCTGTTTCATGCCATGCTTTGGTTTTTCTCTTCTTGACAGCTTGTGATTTATAAATATACTTTGTCTCTTAGCAGTGATTCCCGATCTCATTTGATCTCTATGTGCTGAAGTATTAGCATCCAGGCAGCATTTTTGTATGACAAGTGCTGCTTTGTACACTATGATCACTGCAAGAGGCAGAGAGAGGGTCTCTTTTGTGGGCTGCTGCTTTGGTTCAGTATGCAGGAGGTTATCCTCTTGCTGATGCAGGCTGGAAGCTCTAACAGAAGTGAATTCTGAGACGAGATTTGTAAAACAAGTGCATAAATACTTTGGAGCCACAGCGAAATGGGCAACAGAGCTTCTTAGTCTGTCCTTTGCCGAAAGGAATGCAGGTGCTGGCTGGGAGCGCTCAGCCTTCGCCCAGCAGAGGCCAGCACACACGCAGTGTTCGGCAGGCTGTGCTTGCAGAGCAGAGCTGTCTGGCCTCCCCGACTAGAAAAGAGTCTCTCAGCCTCCTGCGAGCCCTTGATTATGTACTGCTTCGAGAGAGGTTTTCAGTGAGGAACTATGTAGCCCAACAGAAAGGCGCTGACATCCTACTGGGGCAGGGACAGGCTTCCACAGGCCCAGCCATCACCCGGTTCATCCAGTTGTGTGCCCAGAAGCATCCCCTTCCTTTGGAGCAGCCAGCACCGCAGTGCTCCTGTAAGTTGGGCATGGCCGGATAACATACACTTGAGAACTGCCAGATGCCACGGAAATGAAAATCACCGGAATTGCGTTGCTGCTAGGAACAGACAATCGAAAGCAATTTGAGATGATTGCCGCGGCCACCGCCCTGTACCTTGCTCCTCGTTTAGGCTCATTTGCAGTTTATTTGTGGGCAACGGTGAGGGCCACACCAGAGGACAGGCACTTGGCTACTTAGAAATCCAAAGTAGCTTGTGACGAGTCTTGAGGGGAGGCTCGGAGCCGGAGAAAGAGAAGCAAGAGACAGCACCAGTATAGAAGGGAAGGAAGCTCTTCACACAGCCTGAGCAAGCAGTTTGTGCAGCTCTGCGAATAGCCTCAGGAAAAGATCTTTTTTCCACTGTTTGAAAGGGCTGAAAGGATATGTTGTCCCTTGCTGCTTGGGTGATAAGGACATTCTCCTAGGAGAACCATTATTTATAACACAGAGAGACTGCCTCCCAGACACCTCACAATTACCAGAAGCAAGCAGAGGTCAAAACCGGCTTGAACCATGCAGATCATGTTCTGTGATCAGGTTTTTGCGGGCAAGAGCGGGGCAAAGACAAGTCAGATTGGAAGATGTGTCTCCTAGGAGCAGCAAACACCAGAACGGCTTGGTTTGGCCGGAACGACTGAGCACTACATCGGTAGGACGCCTTCCAGCTCAGTCAGCCATGCAAAAGGAGGACACATTCATTAACTGATGATGCCAACAATATTGTTTAGGTTTTGGAGAGGATGTTGTTGCAAACCCGTCTCCCAGTCTCACCACTTGCTGCTTATTTTCGTTCTGAGTTGCAGTAATAAGTCTGAGACGTTACCAGTGAGTGGGTCTAGCAATTTTGTGGGCATTACACAGAACCCCACCCAGCCTGAAGGATCTAGACTTCCACAGCTTTGCAGCAAAAATATTGCCTTCGTATATGTGTGGGCCTAGGTCACATATACATCAGGGTAAGACCTTCTCCAACTGCACCTAAAACCAAGCTTAGCATTTTATAGCCATGAGAAAATAGAACAGTCACAGCAAGGATGGAGATCTGCCACTGTAGGCAACACTGCAAGCTTTGGTGTGTCTCTGTTGCATCCTCCAGTGAAGAGCATGAGCCTGCAGTGCCCTCCACAGCAAACCCCAAGCAAGGTAGCAGTAGCTTTTTTTCTCTGGCTGGAAGAGAAACCTCTTCCTCAAACCAGGAAGCTTGGGAACATCAGAACGCTAAGGAACAGCAAAAGTGAAAGTGAAAAATCTGGGAGAAAATCTGCCAGAAGCTCAAGGAGCAGAAGCAGAGCCTGTAAAGACAAGCTCATCTAGAGCAGGAATCAGTTGTCTCTCTCAGGCTTCAAGGGTCAAATTCCAGAGAAAAGAGAAAAGTACCTTGGGAAGAGCCTGTGTAGCCTGACTGGCTCAAAGCACGGCCTGTGCAAGGAACCAGCAGCTCTGTTTGTTGAACCAATGGTTAGGGTGAAGCCTATTGGTGTGAGATCTAGCTGAGAGGGGTGGTGTAAGACACACTGAAATTGTTCCTGTAGATGTATTCTGCATGTCACATATGCAGAAACCCAGATACCTGGCTGGAATAACCACCGTCCTTCCCTATGTCCTTCCCTAAATGTGCTCTGTTGCCTTTCAGCTGCAAGTTTTCCCTCAACCGAGGATGTCGGCTCCGAGGGCCCGAGAGTCTGCCAGGGGGCAGAAAGGGGTCTTGAGGGCAAATAGTGGGTTGCTCACTCCGAGGTGGAGCTGCTCCCGGCAAGATGCCTGCTAGGCGCGTGCAAGAAGGCAAAGGGCTGCAGGAGGGGGTGTCCCCGTAATCTCCTTTATTGAGGACGAACGCATCCACGTGAGAAAGTCTCAAGGCAGAACTCCGGAGGGTGCAGGGCTGTGCAAGGGGTTTTAAGGGAGGCAGAAACTGGGCGGAGGAAAGGGGTACAGCCAATAAACGGGGACCAAAGGGGAGGGTACAGGGTTCCAGGGGCCACTAAAATTAACTGAGGGGAGGGTACAACAAATAACAACCACTAAAACATCGAACTCAACAGAACATTCGGGAAGATGGGGTAGGTCCTAGACCAGGGCGCCGCCCTCGGGATCCTCCTCCCAGGCGGGGTACTCCACCTCCGAGGTGGGGTCCTGCTGACTGACAGCAGCCACTACCTGCGATGGACCTCCCACAGTGCTCATCCCTCATCCCAGAGCCACACAGACAGGGAGGGCCAGTGCAATCACCCATTGCCTCAGCACTGCTTTTGTGGGGTGGTGACACGGAGGCCAATGTGCTGACACCAGGCGTCTCTGACCACGGTGCTTCCCATGCTGGCACAGAAACTGGAGGCAGGAGGCTCACAAACCTCTGAACAGACCATGGCAGGAGAAATCACAGTGCTACCTGCACCTGTCCTGAAGACAGCTTGCTGAGGCACGGCAGTATTTGGTTATCATCTTGCTAGTGCAAACCAGAGAGAGAAAATGTGCACAGCACGGCACATTACAGACTTTACCCAACTGCTCTTGAGGGCTATGATGATGGGCCAAAGCTCATCCAGAAATAGGCTGCTTCTCTGTGCCTGAAAGAAGGATATCTACAAATTTGGTCTATTTCCCTCATTTAAAAGCCTACATCAGCAGCACTGCTTGTGGTACTCTATGCTGAAAAGATTGCAGCTGATGCTCTTTGAAGATGACAGCAGTCCTGAGCCACTGTTAGTAACAGTACCACTGGCAGGTGGGCTTCAGCCTTGTGTATAGAGTGGGGCTGGTAAGTGGGCTGCTGGCTGGTGTGGGGAAAGGTGCAGAGACTGCCTGTATGGACCGGCTTGTGTTTCCAATAAATCAAACTCAGAAGTACTAATCTACTCCTCTCTGACCGTTCAGGTTTCATCTGTTTCAATGCATGAGGTAGTGCAGCAGCCTTTTGCGGAGCTGTGACTGATGGGCAGGGGGAAAGAACGTAGGCTGCAGCTACATGCCTTAGCAGGGTACCTTGGAGCAAGAGTCCTGCTAGGTCCTGCTTCTCCTGTGCACTCCAGGACAACATCAACAGCTCCCTCCATGCCATGATGCTCCTTCCCAGCTGTGCTGCTGGCCAAGATGAAAGCTCCACCAGCCCACCAAGACCTGCCTGTGAGCTGACACAACATGGCAGTGCACCTCCATACATGCAAGGGGAGCATGTGGAGGCATAGCCACCAGTAGCAGGGAGCCAAGAGAGTCAGCAAAGAGACCTGTGATACTACATGGCATGTCACACTCGTTAGCCAGGTCCAGTCCTGCAGCAAGGAGGGACCCATCCTCCCCAGGGACCCCATCACCCCACAAACCATTGTTCCTCAGCCTGTCCAGCCTACGTGCATGGGCCCCCCTTCTAAATGTGGGGCTCTGGTTGCTGGCCCTGGATTAGACTCCTGTACATGCAGGGCTGTTTCCTGGGCTCCAAGTTCTCCCCTCCTGCTGCCTGTGTCTTCACCGTATCAGGCCTTAGGAGTAACTCAAATCCTATTTTGGAAACAAAGAGTTAAACATTTTCGATCTTTATTTTACAAAAATAAACCGGTTTTGCCCTGACACTCTGTGGCCCCCAGCCTTCCCCTCCACCCCTGCTCCCTTTCCTCTTCCTGGAGCTCTGGCTGTTGCGTGCCACAGCCAGCTGCTCTTATGGAGGCTGCCGGCACTGCACACTCCTGTGAGTGTCCCCAGACAAGGACCAGAGAAGGAGGTTGGTGCCCTTTTGTGACTGCCTCTTCTTCCCAGAATCCAAGGTGGAAACGGTCCAAAGATGCCTCATGGTGTCTCTACCATTTCTGCACAGGGAGCAAATCTTAGGCAAATCACTCAGAGTACATACTTCAAGAAGGAATGTCCGTCTGTCCAATTCCTTCCCTTGGATGGAAAAGCAAGCCCCACAAAGTTACTTCTTGCCATCAGTGGAGCTGGCAGGCTGCTGTCCTGCTGGCTGGCTCAGTGCTGGAAGCGTGGGGAGCTAATGTGGGGCTGGTGAAAAGAGTGTGTGGCATAAAGCACTTCTGGAGGTGGTGGAGGGGATGTCAGGATGGAGCAGAGCGGTTCATGGGAGCTCAGCATCGAGGTGAAGTGCTTCATTTCCTCTGTCAGCTGCTTGATCTCCCGGCGCAGGGCAGCATTCTGTCTCTCCAAGTCTTCACTCTCCTGAGAAGACAAAACCACAGGGGCTTCCTCAGCGTGGGACCCATAGGGATGAGCTAGGGACATGAGGGTTGCGGTCCTCTGCCTCTCTGCCCCACAGAATTTCCAGAATGATATATTTCTGGTAAATTCATCACAGAGCCACGCCTGGGCAAACCCTCCTCCTCCAGCTGGCCAGGCCGGGTGTGGGTGCGATGCCGGCAGTCCCAGCCACACTCCCCGGCCCCGGCTTACGAGAACTGACTGTGGCTTGCTCCCGCCCAGGCTTTCTCGCTCCCTCTCATGCACACACACATCTCCGGGCGCTTCCCGGGCAGCCCAGCCCCCGAGGGAGAGCACGTTGAATAACCGCCGTCTTTAACCAGAAAACCACCTGTCACAGGAAACCTGTCATTGCCCTGGAAAGAAGAGACTCACTGCTTCCTGCTAGCAGATGGGGAAAGCAGCGGCACGGTGGGGAGGAAGGGGAGACGCTTGAGTCAGAAGAAAAGAGAAACTGAGGCCTCAGAAGAACTGAATTAATACTGGTATTAATGAGAATAACAACAAAGGGGTTAATAATGATGCTCAGCTTTGTCTCAACACTACTGAGAGCATCAAAGCCTTTGCTACCTCTGCTTCTGCTGAAGTGCAGCCAGCTCCAGGCTGAAGCATTGCAGGCATCAACTGACCATGGAGCCAGCAGCCTGGGCAGGACCAGAGGATTGGAAACTCAACTGAGAGAGCTAAAACAGGACCCAGCACTTGGAGGCTCTGGAAAGCTGCACCACCACCTTGGCAAAGCGAGCCTTCTGCTTACCCCTCCGCTGCCATGCTGATTCCTGATGATGCCTGCTCTGTGCACAGGTTGAAATGCACCCGGCATTTACAGCAGGAGCTCACACAGCAAACAGCATCCCTCAGGCGTGACCAATTGGTTTGAAAATCATGACTGTTGTTGAACTCAGGAATTGATGGGAATCACCCAGAGGCCAGGAGTCCCAGCTTTCCCATGACTCATTCTCAAAACACAAGCTAGAAAACCCTGGGGCAGATGGAACTGGTGGCTCCTTTCATACCACCATAGCTCAAACTGAGCCATGCTTTTCTGGGAAGAACCACATCAGAGAAACAAAGTCCCTGATGCAGAATCCACCAAAGGCAAAGAGCGCTAGGAGAACGAACCTAGGAGCAGCAGGGGGTCACTGTCCACTGGAATTGAAAAAAAACTAGCAGAAATTTACCATCCATCTTCTACTTGCCTCCTTGCATTTTTTCATCTGCCTGTCAGGATGCAAACTGGACTGCCCCATCCCACTGGGAAGGCAAGGGCTGTGTGCTATCAATGCTAGCTGAGCAGTAGTAATCTCATAAGCAAGTGGTTTGTTATCTGCTCTAAGGAAAGCAGCCCAATTCTGCTTGGTGCACAGCTAGGTAGGATTTTCCTGGGGGAAGCCAGAGCCCGTTCCTACCTCTAGGATTACTGTGGAGAGAGCACTGACCCCAAGGAAAGGGTATTTTTTCGCCTCTCTCAGACACAGTTGCCCAGAGCCTTTGCTGCTGGCAGATGTAATGCAATCAGCCTAGAGCCATGTCAGCTCTAGAAGGCTCATCAGCTACTGAGAAGAGTGAAATCTGTCTTAAACCTAGCTCCAACTATGGACTAAGGGCACTGTGTAAGGAGGAAGGTTCAGAACTGGATTCTCAAGAATTATTTCCAATAATGGGAATATGGGGGAATAGGAAGACTGCTAAATCAAAGGACTTTTTTCGAACATGAGCTCAACTACCACTTTTCAAAGGACAGCCAAGCGCAGCACAGGGGTAAAGATGGTTTCTGGCCATTGCAGTCTGCGTGTTCTTCATCCTTCCCACCAGTGGACCAAAATACATCGGACTGCACTTATCAATGTGCAAAATGCAAAACATCCCAGCCCTTACGCTCTGACACTGACTACATACTCCTGCCCAAACACACATGGCCAGAAGTGACCATCTCTCCTGAAAGGCAGACATCTAATTCTTCATACCGGGAAGAGCTGTGGGGATGCCCACAGTGCCACAGAAAAGTATCCTCGTATGCTGTTGCACCTCTGCATAAGTGGTGGCATGAATCACAAACCTGGGGAGAGCCAGCCCAGGTGAGACGTGCTTTCAAAGAGCTCAGTCAGAAGAGGCTGGAAAAGGAAATCAGTAATGAAAGACTGATAGATAAAGATGGTTTCAAAACTAGCTGCAAAACTAAACGCTTCAGTGGCACTCGTCCTGGGCTGTGTGCTCTCACTGCAGGCGCTGACTCCTACATCCTGCCCTGGCCTCACTTCTCCTGTCCTGCCTCCACTGAGCATCTCTGCTCCGAGTCCCAGGGGAAAAGCAGTGTCTCCTCTCAGTCCTCAGCACCAGGGATGAGAAAGGGTGGGAGTACTCACCAAGTGCAGTGTGTCTGCTTTCTGGGTCTGCCTCAGGCGGCTCTTCTGGGCAGCAATGCGATTCTTCTCCCTCCTTTGGACTTTCCTCATGTCATCAGAAGAGTCCTAGGGAAACAAGGCACGGAAATGATTGGGTAATTCTCTCCCTCACCCTTCTTCTTCAGGGCAGTAATTGGGAAAGGGACACAACAGATAACATCGCTGAAGCACAGGACATGGGCTACACACCCTCCACACCAGTATAAAGCCATAGTCCAGGGGATGTGTGATGCTTTTAGTACCCGTGTTGCCAGGAGGGGCACATCTGACATCCTTGGGGATCCCAGAACAGCTGGGAAATGACCACTCTCCCTTCACCAACACAGAGCCTGGGATACAGTTTGATGGACCAGAGTAAGGACCTCCCTCTGGAAGAAAGACAATTTGAATTCTTGTACAGAAAACCTTTTCCTTTCCTGTCTCTCTGCAGGGTAATGGTACTACAGACATTCCAGCTCCTTGGATATACCATTTTCCAGATATTCAGCCTGTGTTTTCCTCTTTTCACCCCTGAAGGTCCCTCCCTTCTCCATCACCCTTCTGCCTCAGGCTTTAGTTGTTGCGGACCCTCACAACACAATATGGCCCCTGTTTTCTTCAACTAGACAGACTCAGAGCTTTTGTTTTTAACACAGATCTTATTTGCTCCACCTCTCTGATCTCTGTCCTTGCTCTTTTCTGGAGTCCCTTGGCAGCAATGCCTGCAGTGCTGACTGCAACACTCCCAAGCCCCTTAAGCAGGGGAGAACAGAGGTCTCCAGGCTTCAGGCCATGAGTTTCGCACACCAGCCATTCTCTGCTGAGATCTGGTCCTGCCGCTGCCTTCTGACAGTTGAAACTGTCATACAGACTTTCATCTTCTGTTTTCATATTGCACTGCCCCTCTTGTGGACTCTTCAACATTCACACCACGACTTCTCCACAAGACTACAAAACTCAGCCACAAAAGTTATCTTCCCAGCCCATCTATCTGTCCACATCCTCTCCCCCCTCCCCCCAACCCAAGATATTTTTCTTCTTTGAACTTAACCGTTTTATCCTTGCCTTCAGTACCCTGAAAATGTCTCAGATATAGCAGCTCCCATATCCTGCATCTAGTCCAGTTCCTATCCTTTGGAAAACCTTGTGCTTTATCCCTGTCTTTACCAGGATGCAAGCCAGGATGCATTCCCATCCTTGTTTGGAAGCCAAAAATCATCTGCCCTGATGATCCCCAAGATTTCTGAGCAAAGTCTCAGTCACTTGCTCTTGTTGCCAGCCCTAGAGAAATGGCAAATGACAGATGAAATAAAGTTTAGCCAGAAAAGGCAGTGAGAATACCTCAGACTTGTGTCTGTATCTGCTAGCAAAAGACCTACCATTAAGGTATGCCATGCAACAAAACAAAATCCCTCTGTGAAGTATCACTGATATGAAAAGCCTCTGAGGCTGAACAGTAAAGAAAGTAGATCCAAAGTAGCAGGGCTTTTCTGGGTCTCGAGTGCTGTCCACAGAAGCAGGAAGCAGGCAGGCTGCCCCTGAGACACCCTGGTCCATGGCCAGGAGGTGCCTGCTCAGGCTCCTCACCAGAGCACCAATTCACGCCAAAGCTTCCTGCCTGCCTGGCATGTATCACAGGATCCACCATGCCTGGGGGTCCTGGGCCCCCAGCTGCCCCTGGCATAGCCCCAGGTAACCAGGTCATCTCTCTCTGCCCACACCCAGCTCAGTGCCAGGGCCATTGGCTGAGCCCTGCATCTCTCTCCCCACAGCCATTCTTAGAAAGCTCTGCCATATTGCGCTGTGAAAACACCGACAGCGGGTGCCACCCTACTTCCTGCCCACCCGTGGCCCACCCTGAAATACTCTCCAGCTGGAGAGAGCTGGGGAAGGGCCCCTGCTGTACCTGCTTGCTGGGAGGGGGAGACTGGCTGAAGCTGCTGGAATCACTGCTGTCGGAGCTGTGGGGCATGGCTGCTGTTTCTGGCTCCCAGGGTCTCTTCAGCTTCCTTTGTACTCTTGGTGTGCCTGCCTTCTGTCTTGCTTCTCTGCCTCTCCTCTGTCCTCCTCTGTCACCTCTGATATGGCCCTTGGCTCCCTGCTCTCACCCGTCCCAGAAGCACTCTGTCCTCCTGCCCAGCACTCTGACACTTTTGCTGCCTCTCCTCTCAGAGCCTCTGCACCTTCCCTTTAGGTCTCAGCCTCCTGTGGTTTCTCAGAACCTTGGGGATGTAAGCTGAAAGTCACGTGGCCGGAAACTTCAGGGCAAAGAAGAAAAGTTACAGAAGAAGAAAAAAATTTTTAAAAACCGATTAAAAAAAAAAGAAGAAGAAAAAAAGCACATCTGGGAAAAATGAGCTTCAAAATAGCCTGAAAAACCCCCGAAAAACACCTTCAGGCAGTTGAAAAACAACGCGATGGGTTTTCTCTGAGACAAACAGCAGAGATGGAAAGGAAGAAAAGCCCCAGCTCTGGCTGTGAAACTTGGACCCTCAAAGGAGGACAGTGCGGAGGAGGTGCCACTGGGAGCCCCAGAAATTCCAGGGGCACTGTGTCCCATGCCAGCCCTGTGCAGGCAGGAGGTCAGTCCAGCCCCAGGCAACCTCAGTCACCCCAACGCAGCTGAGGAAATTCCCAGGCAGCCACCCATCTCCCCACAACCCACCCCCTCCTGCCACCCCCACACCATTGACGCGGGTCCCAGGGAGGGGACGAGTGCCCTCAGCAGGTGCCACATAAACACTGTTAGTGCAGGTGGTTCACATGGGCACGATGAAGCACCAGTCCTATTTAAGAAGAAAGGCTCAGGATCATAGAATGTTTGAACTGAGTTGGGTAGGACTAGTATTTTCTATAAAGCAAAGCTATTTAGCACTTTAAAACATTCATTAGTATGTCACCACTGACCCATAAGGGAATATCAGCCCTGGCAGACATGGCCAGGGCCACATGCCAACAGGCTCTCCATCCACAGACAGGAGCACACGACTTTGGAGCTGCTAAATTCTTGCATGTGCAATAAGGAGCAGATCTAGAAACAGGCATGAACCCATCCACAGTAACCCACTCCTGCAGGAAACAGCAGTTCCAAGTTCCCAGCTTACTGAGTTTTGTTGCTGTCATGGGTTAGCACAGCTTGGGAACTCCAGTTTGTGTTTTAGTTGAGTCTATGGGTGTTTTGGTTGAGTTTCTCCTGCCTCAAGCAGGAACAGCTAGCAAGTCTAAGCAGCAGGGCATAGGCAAGGGCACTTGAGATGCAGTGGTCATTAGGGTAAGAGTATTGGCAGCTTTGTGGTTGCAGCTGTATTGCAGCACAGAAAACACACTTGCAGAGAAGTACATGCTTGGAACACAGTGCAGACTTAGCACGACCCACCCTGAGGGACCCAATTTCCTGGCAGCACAGCCCCTCTGTAGCACACAGGGCTCTTCTGATGCAGCTGGCTCTGGAAATGGAGTAGCCGAAGGCATCGGTGAGGTGAGAGGTGTTGAGTCCAGGCCTTGCAAGGCACTGGCCAGCAGCACAACCCTTGAAGGATCCATTAGCTTGCTGCATCACTACACTTCCTCTGAACTCTGCAGCCCTGTGCAGCACTTCCTTTCCAGGAAGCACACTGCAGGATTCCCACTCTCCCAAGGAAACCACACTCCTCTACTGGTGAGCAGGTCTCAGAGACTGCCTGGCCTGTCCTGCTCTGCAGGCTGCTGGATGGAGGGAGCTTCTTCCTCAGAGAAAAATATTCTTGTTCCATTATTGGACAAATTAGCTGAATTCCTTCCTTTTGTATCTAGCAAGGCCAGCATCTGGGAGGCAGTTGGGAAGGTGGTGGGGCTGTTTGGCAGAAGGTGGTGAGGGAAGCTGAGTGTCCTGGCGGGAGCTGGACAGTCAGTGCAAAACTGTCCAGAATGTGGCTATGGCAAAGGCTGTTCTTTGATCCACAGGAGGGAGGTTTTGAGCACACCTTGGTTTGCCCAGAGCTGGGCTTTTATTAACAGCTGATGAAGACACCCCAGGAGAGAGCAACGGCATGGGAGAGGGTTTGGACACTTGGCCTTTCTGAGCAGGACTAAGAGAGCATCCGTTTTCCTGCCTTGTCCAAACACACTCTTTGCCCTTGAACTAGGCATGATGTTAATGAATTCCTGCCACTTATGATCAAATGTGAGACAAGTGGCTCTTGGTGGGAAGATGGGCAGAGCTTTCACAATGCTTCTCTGGGCTGGGCTGGACCCATGTTGTCTCCTCATAGGCAGTGAGAGCCCCCTGCCATTTCTCTGGTCAGAGATGTGATCCCCCAACCCAGAGCAGCAGAAACCACCAGTATGGCTCCACCAGCATCTGCTCACAGCTCTGTGGGAACTGCCCTGGGCACCTGCTGCAGGCACAACATGGGGAGCTGATTTCCTGCTGCCCCTGCCCAGGCTCGCCGCTGCTATGAGGGGCAGCTTCAGGAGCCAGTCTCCTAATCTCTGTGCTTGACTTAGATGACTAAATTTACACTGTGAATAACATCCTCTGACTTTCTGTCTGGGATCATTTAGTTTTCTTTGATCTTAATCACAGGAGCTGTGAAATCATTGTCAGTGGCACTGGAAAAACTCACCAGTGCTAGGCTACTGCCATACCAGCAGCTTGATGGAGAAAGGATATTTCCAGAGGTTTTTAGGGGAGGGACAGGGCCAACCAGTCCTGTGTTTGTCCCTTGTGTATTACAGCAGGCAATGCTGAAGGGAGTCCTGTTGTCCCAGGACAGAGTGGCTGCAGGGACTCTGGAGCCTGGGCTTAGTGTGATCTCGGCTGTGGAGAAATGGCTTGAAAGCAGCAAGATGCAGTTCAGCAAGAACAAATGCAAATGTAAAGCAAAGCGAGCTGTAGGTAGAAGATCTGGGGAATAACCAATGGGGCAGCAGAATAGCAGGGAAAACTCCGGGGGTTGCAGAGCATTGAAAACTGAAGCTTTGCCAGCAGCAAAGGGGTCAAGTATTGACCTGGGGTTCTGGGGCAAGGCAGAGGAGACAACTGCCTTGTGCTGCCTGTGCAGGGCCAGACCCGTTCAGAGTCCCAGGCCAAGAAGTGGAGTAGTCTGGAAGAAAAACAATACAAAGGATAAACACACAGAAATATTGCTAAGAGAAAGGAGTGAAGAAAGTTGGCCCATTTAGCCTAGAAAAGAGAAGTCTTGGGGGTGGGAAGTGGGTGGTGAGCAAGGAACAGTCTTTCATATGTTGTAATGGAAAGGGTAGTCAGCTGCTTTCTGTGCAGCCAAAGCAGGGTAAGAAGCAACAGGCTCCAACTGTGGCAGGAAAGGTGGAGGTCTGACATTCGAAGCAAGATGAAGTTAGGAAGACCTTGGGATGGGCAATTCAGGAAAGTTATTCAAGCTCCTTTACATGAAGTGGCTCATTTACATGAAGTGGCTCATAAGAACCTCTCTTAAAAGAAGTCCAGGTTGAATCCTACCTCCGTGGGATGGATTATGTTATGAGTTATGTTCCCAGGGTTTCAATAAGGAAAAAATTAAAAAAAAAAAGAAAAGCTACTAGTATGGGTTTCTCAGAACCAAGAGAGCACATCGGATATTTTTCAGCCAGCATCTTTGCTTCAAAGCCTCTTTCCCTATGTCCCAGCTGTGCAACCAGCTTCCTCAGCACAGGTGGGTGCTGGAGTTTCCTTGTACACCTGCTGCTCCAGAGCTCCTGCCTGCAGCAGGCTCATGACAGCAACATTCAAAACTGCATCTCACCCCATCCATCTCACTCATCTTGTTTGCACAGCCATTCAGGTCATAGTGCTATTTAAAAATCCAGCCTAGACCAGTTACCAACTTCAGCCTCCTGTAAACCACCGAGGTTGTTTCTGCTTCACACGTAGCATTTTATGCAAATAATTTCTTACAATATTTGGACAATTGCAATAACTTGCTTATAATTCCCCGCATAAGTTTGAAGACTTTTGCACAGAAATCAGCGCTGAGAAGAGATGTTAAGCAAATGGCTGTGTTGAACAACGTCCCTGCTCTCTACCAGACGCTTTTGCCACGTCCCACTCTGCCAGCACGTGTTGTCCTGTGTGCGACGTGCAGCTTCCTCAGCCTCTGTCACCAGGGCTATTTCATCTTGACTGAGCTCAGTGTGAGAGTGAGGTTGTGCCAGGAGAGCTGAAGCATAGTCCCACCAAATTCATCCCACTTGGCGCAGAGCAAACACCAGCATATCGGTTCTTACTCGGTGCAACCAGCCAATGTACAGGAAACAGGTACTGTACACCCCGAATGTCTGATAAATTACAAGGGCTGTAAGTCAAGCACTCAAAATTATGGAAATCCCATAACTGAATCTCTGCAGCACACTGCATTTACACCTTCATGCTGTGTAACATGCTGTGCTCTAGGTTGCTCAGATCCACTAGGGTTTATTCCCTGGGTTGGCTGTGTTACCTTCATCTTGGCCTGCAGTCAGCCTGCTGCAACATCCTGCTTTTCCGTTTCTTCATGGACTCTTTCTAATTCTCATCACTTCAGCACTGAATGAGTGTTCCAGGGTTATTTATTAATCTGTTTTCTCAGCCACCTTTTCAGGTCCGGAGTGGGGGATGAGGGGATGGAGTTATACCTATTTAACAGGTGCAAAATAAGAGAGAACAAGAGATTTAGGCCGTAAGTAGTGATTCATTTTGGATACACATTTTGAACCAACTAGGATCTAAGTTTTTTGGTGATTTTGGCACTATATAGCACTTAATTTAGCCAAACCCCAGATCCTGATGTCTGGGACTGCATCTGCAAACCTTTAGCGCTTCTGTAAAGCAGCGCTGGGAAATGAGGAAGACGCGGCTGCTCCTGTGAAAGCTCTTGCTTATGTGGCTCACCGACTCACAGAGTAACTTTGAGGCAGGGATAGACACAGATCCAGCTCTCCAGAGAGGCATCAGCTATCTACCCAGGAGAACCTCCTTTCTTTCTGCAGTCTCTTGCTTCACCAACTTGATAGGGGTTTCCCAGCCCTGCTAAGAAAGGAGGCAGCCTAGCTGTCCAGCTTATTGCTCCCTCCAGCCAAGGTCCAGCCTGGGGGCTGAAGAGGTGGCAATCCAGGGCAAAACTGCAGGAAATTATCATATCCACAAGACAGCTGAAGCTAGGCTGCCCAGGCAAATCAATTTCTTGCAATTTCTAGGTCTTTGGTACTTGGCTTTGCCACTTTTATGTGGGTTTTTTTGAATGTCACTAGTAATGCATTTTTTGTGTCCATGTTTTAAAAGAAGGAAACTGTAGAAAGAAAACACCAAATGTGCTAGCTTTCCAGACATGGATACAGAGGTCCAGGTAGATGGGGTCCATCTGACCCCACTGGAGAGGAAGAACAAGCCTGGCTAGAGCTCCCAGCTGAAGGGTTGACAGGAGGTTGGCAGGGTCAGACCTCCTGCACATATGGGAGTTTCAGTCTCAAGACACAGATTATTAGAGTTCACCCCAGGCTATTTTGAAGGGATGAACCACATTCTCCTTCCCCTGTCCTGTACAGATCAACTGGTTGTGTCTTTAGTTGAGCAACCTCTAATCTGTTCCTGGCAAGGACTTAGCAGCTCATGAGCAAGTACTCAGATGTACACTCACAAGAGTCTCCAGGTCAGCAGATCCCAAACCCTGGTAGAGTACATCCATTCAAGGCCAAACTTTCTCTCACTGCTGTCTTCACAGGCTTTGTCTACCTTCTGGGATCAGGCAAAAATGGACCAGATCACCCAGCCACGCTTGGGACAGTGAAAAGGTTCAGCTATCAGACGCCCCCCAGTCAACCAGGGTTTCTTTGCTTCCGCTGCCTGGGCTGAGCCCACCAGTTGAACTATCCAAGCGCATGGACGGGGTGTGCGGAGGGTGCAGATGTTGTCTGACGGTTTGACTCATCTCAGTGGCAGTCTCGTTCGGTGATGACGGGGAAGGCCCAAAGAGGAAGGGCAGTGACCCGTTTAACCAGAAGGGCTGATCTACCCAGGGGTAGACTTACTGGTGATGGCAAGGGGCCATGGCCCCAGCTTCCTTCATGCTTTCCAGTGTGTACATTTCCAGGCCATAAAAGAGCAGGAGAGGCACATGTGGCTGTTCAGCCCGACCATGGTGGCAGCGAGACTCAGCCTTGGGCCTCTGCTACTGCTGCAGTGAATCCAACTGCAACGACCAAGCAGCAAAAGTTGTGCTCCCAGGGGATGAACAATGCCGGATGGAGGATTTGATGTTCACAGGGCATTGACTGAAGCCATGATCCATGGCATGGGAGTGGATGGTGAATGCATCACTTGTCTCTTAAATTAATACGTGACTCTTGAGTGTATTGTATTGCTGCTTCATTACTTCATTCAGAGGAAAATGTTCTTCAATACCACCCATCACCACAAAACATGTTCAAGACTCCCAAGGATTGAGTATAGCTTATTTAGGGCATGTTTTTGCACACAGACTCTGAGGCACCCACCTCGGCAGGAGATGGCTGTGAACAACACTCATGCTAGTACTGTACTTCCACCCCAATGGGATCTGCTTCACTTTTGGATTACTAGGGTGTGGGCACTGGTTTTCCCTTCTCTCTACCCCATGTGGTGGGAACAAGAGCTTCCCAAATCCTTCAGCTCGTGCAGCATGGTTGGAGGAGGTGTTCAGCACAAGCAGCTGTGCTGACGGGCTCACATGCAGTGAGCTTGTGCCCAGGTGTGTGTGGTGCTTGTACAAGCGGTGCTGGAGTCCAGCAGGTCAGAGGCAGCGTGGGCGAGGACAGGCAGCGTGGGGCAGAGTGGCTGTGAAGGAGAGGACGGGAGCTGTGCAGAAGGTACACTCGGTGCCTGTGCAAGTAGCACTAAATGGCAGAGCCACACTGGCAGAGTTATCAAAACACGCAAATGCGTATAAGCCCCATCAGCCTGGACAGTGCACTGGCATCTGCTGTCGCACCCTGGCACACACAGCTCTCGCCTGCTGCCAGCTCTCTGGGAGACAACCCAGAGTCCCAGAGCAGGCTGCCGGGGGAGGCAGCAGCAAGGCTGAGCCCCTGATCCAAACCTGGTCCATCCCCCAGAGCCCCCAGCCAGGGCTCTTCAATGCCTTTTTGAGAAAAACACAAGGAAGGAGGCCCATGGTCCAATGCCCAAACACCAAGGGAGGACTTGCTTAGTGCTGGCTATTTCAGAGGGCTTGTAAAGTCCCACAGGTTTCCCCAGGGGGCTGGGAGCAGCAGATGGAGGGAGGGAGAAGGAGCAGTTTCAGATGATCATCAGTCCTGTGCTTTCCAACCTTGCATTTTGGTACGCTGGCAAGAGAGAGGTGATCTGTAATCAGCTTCCTGGGACATGGCTGCTTTTCCTACAGCTTTGTCTGTGGCTGCCAACCCCAGTGCCCAGACACAGGTGGCCTGCAGCCTCCCATGGCACCTCATCCCTCATGGTGCTTTGGAGGTGGGACAAGGGAGAAGTGCTACACCCTAAGCCATGCCAGCAGTGATGGTGCAAGGCCCTGACTTGAAGACTTGGTCCTCCTGGTGTCACTAATACTGCCAAAATTGGTTTCAAAAAAGGGTGAGGAAAAAAAGAAACTCCTTGCCACCATTCTCTACCCAAACCCCAAAGTAGATGTCCAAGAATCATGCCATCTTTCATCTTATTTAAGCCAAACCTTTTTACTTCAGTTTTGGGTATCCTTGTTTTTCATATCAATACCTGATTCTTTGTGAGTCCTCTGAAACTGCTGGCCAGCAGGGCATTTTGTCCACCTGCACAAACCAATTTGCTGGCTCTGTGAGAAGCGTGTCAGTTTACCAGTGTGAAATGAGTTGTCTTTCCATTTCTTTGAACATCTTCTGAGGGGGTGAGCAGAGGAACAGACTTATCTCTAAGCCAGGAATTGCTCTGCACATCTCTATCACGTGGTATTTCACTAGTTTCCACTCTAAACTAGTGGGACTTTTAGTCCCTACATAGGGAAATTTTCCTGCAGCCGTAATTTAGGTCAGCACCCATCTTTGGATGTCTCCTGATTTCACAGCAGGGAAGACAGAAGCAAACACAGCAGCCCAGGGAAGCTTCCCCCCATCTACCATGGCATTACAGTTATAAAGGATAGATGTGCTCTTCTTCATCCCATTCCTCATGCAGCCTTCCTCCTTTCCCCATTGCTGCACAGTGAGAGGGACCCACCAGCTAGCTTTATCTTGAATTTGGAGCACAGCCTTGAACCCTTTGGCACTCTCATCTAAACCTCCCAGGTGCCAGCTGGCACTTAGGCGCACTCCAGAGCATGGCTGGGAGAAATGCTGAGGTGCTGCTACCCCAGCATGCAAACTCAGCTGCCGAGCAGCGCGGGACCTTGCAGCCACAGCAGATGGTTGCTATCAGGTGAAGAAAGGTGCTGGTCCAAAGCCCCGCCTGAATGAGGCTCCATGTCACACAGGGTACGCTGGCAGCTTGCATTGCTCCTAAAACTTGTGCACATGATCCAACAACCTGCAGGTATTCAACAGACAGCGGAACAGTGCTTGCATCCGCTTCGCAGACACAGAGAACACCTCGCACCTGCAACTGAGGGGGTTAGTTTGGACCAGTGAGTTTGGCTTTGCCAGCCTGTTACACTGGCTGCATGGGGTGCCATCATGCTGCCCAGCCATACAGCAGTGCCAGCGTGCACCAGCACATGACTACTTTAGCCACTCATCCATTATCTGCTGGCTGGAGCTAGAGAGTGAATCAGGTCACTGCCTCCAGGGAAAGTCTGCACAGAAGAAAAGGGATGCCTCACTCGGCAAACACCTGCATAATGCAGCAGTGCCTCTGCCTGGCACCCACAGAGTTTGCCTCTGTCACAGAAGTCAGTAGCCCACGTACTGAGAGGCACCTGCCAATACCCACACGTTAGCTCTAGTGCAAACCCCCTCTTGCTGCTTGTGTGGTCACCAAGTGTTCAGCATCACCTTGAGATGAGCTGTCAGTAGCCATTTTACCCTCAACGAGAAACTACGTTAGCCTGCTAGCGGCTCCACTGGATTTGGGAGCCCGCAGGCTTGCACCACAGCCTTGCTGCCCAAGTCTTTCTGACAACCTCATGACATTTCAGCACAAGCAGGTGCCCAGCAAATCCAACCAGCCCAGATGATGCTGCTGGAATTGGGGCCATGGCAAAGCAGAGGCAGGAACTGCAGTGTCAGGAGTCAGGACTTCCCCTGACGGTGTCACAGATGACAACTCAGCAAGTTCATTCTGCAGAAACTAGATAACATCAGCACAAGGTGGTGGTTACTGGCAAACGATCCTGTTCCTGAAGCTTCATCTGAGACGTGACAGGCTGCAGTGAAACCTCATTGTCAAACAGACCCAAACTCTGCTTTTGCTGAAACCCATGTGGGCTTCTGGAAGTAGCTTCATGCTGGTGTCTCCTAGGAGCCAGGGCTGGAGAAGTGCATCCCCTTGCTAACACAGGGCCTTTTTGCCTAGCAGAGTCCCTTAACTAGACAGGGATGCGGAGCTGTCAGTCTTACCCACAGTGACCCACCTCCTGCCTTCACCACCAAATTAGCCCATCACTTCAGCTAATAGGGAATAACTTCTTGCTCACCCTGACAGACAAAACCAAAGGCTTAGGGTTGTTAAGCTCTCTCACCCCACAACCACACACTGCATCTTCAGCCCAAACTCAGCCCCAGGTAATGCATGGGCTGCAAAGCCTGGTTCTGGTCTTTGTGAGCTGCTCTGTGTCTCCCTGCGAGCCTCAGCCACATCTCCTTCACCACCTTCTCCCCATGTGTGTGGTGAGGAGCTGAAATATGCCTGTACTGGACAGGAGACCCAGCTCTGTGCAGGCAGAGCCACTGAGGCTGCACAGGTGCTGAGGCTTGGGGAAGCATCACAGGCACTGGCTGTGCCTGGAATTACAACTCAGTTGCAGTGGAAGAGTCAGCCCGAGCTGACAGGTGCTCCCAGGCTTCTGCTCCTGGGGATTCAGATGCAGAGAAAAGGCAAACTCCAGCCATGATGTCATGGGTGCCAGCCCTTCCTGGTGGCCCTGACCAGCAAGACCTCCTGGCTGTAGGGAAGGATCTTTTCCTCATATGGAAAGTGTTGGTGGCAGAGCTGCTGACAGCAAGCTCCCTGCCCATGGGGCTGGCTACACCTCTGACAGCAGCTGCCCTGCCTGCCTCCATCATCCACCTGGGAGATGACCCTGGCCACCTCACCAGCCGCATGGTGTGGGGAGACTCATGCCCCTAACCAGGGACAGGTGACCTACCCTGCTCTGCCCACAGAGCAGTTTCCTGAGCCCAGCAGGAGCATGATGCCTCCATGCGAGCATGGGATGCACATGGATCCATTCCTCCGGCTTGTGCCCTCCTCCCACCCTCTTGCCCCCATGCTTCAATCGCCAGCAACCAGTGATCACAAATAAGCAAAAGGTGCAAAGCCATGGGGAGCCAGGTGATGATTCCAGGCTCAGGGAAGCAGCAGTTGGTTTTTCTCATTTCTCTGTGAGCATCCTGGCAGCACAGTTTTCCCTGGCTCCAGTCCTGAGCCCAGCCGTGGGCCGTGCTGGTGCCAGGACTGCTCAGCAGAGTCTGGCACCCATGGTAATCAAAGCAGTTTCCGTGACTCTTGGTAAATATCAAGGCTGGGGATTTTTGGGGCTTGTTTTCCAGCAAGTTGAGTAGAAGAACCAATAAGGACAAAGAAAAATGAATACCTGTTGCCCTTGGCTCAAAATGAAACAAGAGAGACAGGTCACTGGCAAAGGTTAGTTAATACCACTTACCACAATGTTACAGAGTCACCTTCAGCCCCTGACAAGAAGGGCAGAGGAGGCAATTTTCCATAGACAAAGTGAGAACAATACTGTGAAAACTGCAAAGTAATGACCTCCAAGCATCCTCTGCCCATGACCAGCTGCAAGCCAAAGGAGGGAGGGGCAGGATGCCCCTGTCCCCAGGACTGCACACACACCTCACTTACAAGGGGATGGGGACAGTGGGTTGGGAGAGGATGAGGAGGAAAGGAAGAAGGCTACAATGAAACTTCGGGAGAATGATGGCCTGCTCAACCTCTTCAGGATGAGCTGATTGCAGGAGAGAGGGGTGAGGAGCTGGCAAGACGCTTCTGGGGAAACCAGAAGTTCTTGCTGTCCATGGGCCCTGACACTTGTCAGGCACTCAGCAAGAAGAAGAGGTCAGGCATGCAGCGTGGAGCACTCACACCAAACTACTGTAGCTGGACTCCCAGCCCATTACCCGCACACTGCCTCAGGCCTGGTGATTTTGGGCAAAGTGGCACCTACCTTTCCTTAGGAGTGAAGAGGAAAGGGTGGCTTTGCAGAGGGAACTGGGGTAGTCTGTGAAGGACACCAGAGAGCTGTTACAAGCATCTAAACAATGGAAAAGTAACGCGGCTCACCTGCCTGGGATTCAGGAAAAACACAGTATCACATTCCTCTGGGGAGAGCTCTGGCTTGAACTAGTAACTGTGAGAAGGAGCACGAGAGTTATGACCTGAATGTGGATCTCACAAAACAGAAGATGGGCATGTCCTGGAGGAGGTTGCTGGCACCTTGGAAATTCCTGCTGGTGGTCCTGGTTGTTGAGCCACCTCAGGTATCTCAGAAGCAGAGAGGCCTGCAGGTGAAATGGCTGGGAAGCACCTGTGTTGCCAAGTGGGCTCACATGTTTAACAAGAACCATTTGACACCATGGGATGGCACCATGAACCATAGAATGACAGAAAGGTTTGAATCGAATGAGGTCTTTAAAGGTCATCTAGTTTCAAGCCCCTGCCATACACAGGGACTCCTTCTACTAGACCAGGTTGCTCAGAGCCCTATCCAACCGGCCATGAAGACTTCCAGGGATGGGGCATTAATCACTTCCCTGGACAACCTGTTCCAGTGCCTCAGCCCTCTCATTTAAAAAAGTTCTTATATACAATCCAAATCCTCTTTCAGTTTAAAACGGTTGCTCCTTGTTCTATCACCACAAGCCCTGGTAAAATGTCCCTCTCCAGCTTACTCATAGACCTTTAGGTACTGGAAAGGTGCTCTGAGGTTCCCCCAGAGCTTCCTCTTCTCCCGGCTGAACAGCCCCAGCTCTCCCTGCCTTTCCTCATAGGACAGGTGCTCCAGCCCCCTGCCCGCTGCCGCGGGCCCGTTCCCTGCACACTCGGACCCGCTCTGAGAGCCGCCCGCCGGGCCGGGCGCGGTCAGTGCTCGGGGGGCTCTCCCAAGCCGCGGGGCAGAGCGGGCGCTCCGGGCCCCGCCCCGGGCCGTGACCGAGCGGGAGCGGTGCCGGCCC